>JACCGJ010000382.1:47904-168893 GCA_013407085.1 Atriophallophorus winterbourni | reverse complement strand
CACCGGATATAGCTCGAATCAATCATATAGAGAAAGATGTAAGCAGCTCAAGCTAGAAGTACTATGGTTCCGTTGAATTAGACACAACCTAATACTGTTCTTTAGAATAATATCTTCTGATAATATAGATATAAATTCGTCTATTCGCTTCCGACAAGGTTCTAGATATAACTTAAGAAATCAAGATAACCTAGTGGAATTACCAAGATCCTATACGAAAGTGAGAAGTAACTTCTACCTAAATAAATACGCTAAACTCTGGAATATTCTTCCGAAAAACATAAGACTTTGTACCTCACTATGTGATTTTAAATCACATCTGAATTCATTTCTCACAGTTGAAAAATTAATGAAACTTCTCAACCTAGATGTCTCATTAGATGAACTATACAATCATTGCATTGCTGGATATTAACAGTGATATCAGTTTTTCAGCTTTCATAGTGAACAGTTACTCCGTCCCTTAGTATTTATTTTCCAGATTACCTCTTTACATCCATATGAAGAATTCCGGTTCACAAACGAGTCAACACTGGGACGCCAAATCTTCTACAAATACCCACGAAAAGACACTCTCCATTTAGAACATATATAGGTCGACAATAATAATGTGTTCCAACTAAACATTTTTGAAGATTCTCTCTCTTCGAGATTCCTCGCATCTTCGATGTTCCGGTCCATCGTTCTTCAATATTCTTCGTATCATTTTCCCCTCACCCGATTTTCTTTTCATACAATAACTGCTCATATATTGAATTTCTGTAAAACTGATTGATTATCATTTACCTGGACCATTTTAACGAACGAAAAATTATCAGCACGTATGACCTTGAAAATGTTAATAATTATTGTCCATTTTATGCTTTATGTATACAAACAACTTTAATAATTATCGTCATGCTATACAGGCCTTGGAATGCACGAATCAAATATTTATTCATTTATTTATTCATTTAAAGGGCAAAGGATTAAAATAGCCCAAAGTTATTTTGGTGAAAGTACGTTAAAGTCTCTCTCAGAGAAAAGAATCACGCCTCCCCATGTGGGAATATATGATATTACAATAATCAAGAATTGGCAGAACCTTCATTTTATATAATGTAATTTTACTTTCACGTAATAGGAATTTATGGTTAATTAAACCAAAGTTTTGCCATGCTCTCGTGAGGAGATGTCTTGCTTGCTCATTAAAGTTCAGAGAAGAGGAATAACTAAATCCGAGATCCCAAACTTCTGCAGAAGGATTTATGGTTGAGCCATTCGATGTAAGTGTGTCACATAGGGTTTAAGCAGCGTAATCCCATATAGTGTGTCTTAGGAGCCGAAAATTCTAATCCCCATTGTGCGCCCCAGCTAGATAGAGATGCAAGATCAGTGTTAAGGGACATCAGAGTTTGTGGCATCTCATTAGGTGGAAATGATAGGACGACTTTTAAGTCATCAGCGAATATGAAGAATTTAGAGTGGTTCACAACACTTTGCCGATAATTAACATAGATGAGAAAAAGAAGGGGGCCTAGAATGCTGCCCTGAATTACACCACTTGTAATCGGCTGATTAGATGAAGTAACACCGTTAACGCTAACTAAAAAAGTGCGATCAGACAGGAAAGAATAAAACCAGCTTAATAAAGGTCCATGAATACCTAAATATGATAACTTCAAAAGAAGTAGCGTATGTGGAACCCGATCCAAAGCCTTGTTTAAGTCTACGAATACAATAATCACTGATAATCCTTGGTCCAGTGAACTGGTTATGTGATCTTAATATTCTAACTTGCAGGTTGCACAAGATTTTTGGTTTAGGAAACCATGTTGGGCTGGGGAGAACGCATCTGGGCCAAGGTAGTCTAACCAAGATTTCTTAATTAACTTTTCCAATAACCTAGAGAGAATAGGAGTGTGATTATTAGGGCAATAATTCGTAACGAGGTTCGAATTACCAGATTTTAAACGAGGGATAATAACCGAGTGTTTCCAATGAGTTGGAAAGATTCCGGATTTGAAAGAAATATTAAAAAGATTTAATAAGAGTAAGGTAAAATCTTTACTGCTGTTGTGTAAAATGGCTGATATAAAACCTACACCATCGGGCTTGTAAGAAATTTTACCTCGACGGGAAATATCTTTTATAGAATAGGGTCTTGCTTGGGATAAATTGTTTGGGAGGATAAGTGGATTAAGTGGGCCAGGTAGCTGGGAACGTCTCTGTAAAGGGTGACTTTACATGGGCCATTAGTAGTGACTACATCCTTATTATCTTTTTGATAAATAATTGAAGAAATGTCACGTTTTAATGAGATACATCTATTCTTCGTAAGACAATTCAAAGACTTAGTCTTTGAGTTACTGCTTAAAGCCTTTCTTTCTTGACGCTCTAGGAGGCGAATTTTAATACCTGGGAGAGAGTTACATAGCTCATGTCGGCGTATAACAGAGAAGAAGTCAAACTTATGATTCGCAGAAGTAGAGAGACGAGCAATCTTTTTTTCGAGAAGGGTTATAGGGTTATGTTTACTTCTTTTAATATGAGAGGTAGACGAACTCCGAAGGCATGCTAAGAGGTTATCATGGAAAATCGAAGAAATACGATTAAAGTCTGAAGAAAGAAAAAATCAGTCCAGTCGTTGTCTCTGAGAAGATTCGAAAACTTAGTCCAGTTGATATAAATTTTCTCATCATTGTGAATATATGCCGGCTTCCGAAAAAGGCGCAGAACGCAAGTGACCATATTGTGGTCGCAACCGGGCAGTGAGGCTAAAATTTCAACGTTGCTGGGATCAGTACCTAGAGTGAAGATCAGGTCTAAAATGCTGGATAGTCTTGTAGGCCCACACACAGATTGTGTGAAACCTGAAAGATTAATCGTTTCAGCGAATGCTGAAAATTTATTCGAAATGTGGGGGTATTTCCAGCTGATGCATGGCATGTTGAAATCCCCAGCAATAATTTTATTGCTGAGAGTGGCAATGGATGCCTCATTAAAGACATTTATAAGCTTATCAATAGTGAGTGTGGAAGGAGATGGTGGGTTATAGATGCACCCTATGAGAGCATCAAGAGAGGGTATGGTGATCCAAATTGAGTCGTCTCGATCTTCTAACATATGAGAACTGTATATATCTGCCGGAAAATCTGTATTAACATAAATGAGAATACCACCACCACGGGTGTGGGTGCGGTCCTTACGAAACATGAAATAGTTGGCTGGTTCAAGTAAAACGTTGGAAACGTCATGAGATGTCCACGTCTCTGTGATGAGAACTATTTTGTAAGGGTGTGAGATCAAGAAATGTTGAAGAGTCAGAAGCTTAGAGATAATCGCAATAATATCTTCCTCAATATACTCCTCGCAATTTTGTGTGCGCCGTTTTCACGTAGGCATTTAACGGAGATCAAAACATAGTAGATTTTACTGTCTGAAAGAATATACCATCATGCAGGTAATCTCGTCAGTTGTTTTCAAAACTAACATGCGATGAATAAATGTAACACCGGAGCCTTTCAAACATCTTTTAGAGTGAAAAACGACTTTATTCTTGTACATGAATTTTCATCAATAAAATTAATTCAACCACACAAAAACACTTTTTCGAAAAAGAATCCTTCACGGTGATGTGATAATTACATACAAAATATTGCTTACCTCCAACGAGTCCGTAAAACATTTATTCAAATACCGTAACTAGCGACGCACATGTAGCCATTCAGCTACATTACTCACTTCCCATTCTCATTAGCAATCGTCGATATTTTTATTCGGTGCGTGTCTGATTTCTTCCGAATGCAATCCCTGAAACTATTTTAACTGATCACGTTATCAAGGCATTCATTCGGACACGCATGTTGCAACACGATCTGACTGCACCTGTGTGATAACTCACGGTGCGTATTCAACTCGACTGTGCACGAAATTACATGGAATTTTTGTCGTTGGCTATAAATTATTATACTTTCATGAACAGACATTTAAAATCTCATGATAATTATGAAGATAACTGCTTCTTGTAACCATAAATTCTTGAGCTATTTAGTGAGTCCAGCTTCAGTCAATTCAAAGCGAGTCTGCGTGTACCTCCTTCACACGTACGTTATTGCATTGACCATCTCACTCTTAACATCATTAGATACAAATATGTGGTAATCTATCAAGCTGTTTGCATTGCATCACCACAAATCTTGAAGTTTCGATTAATCCACGGTACGCGTTGTTGTCAGCGCGAGCTCAATTTTCTATAGACAGTTTGAGGTCTGTTTTTTCATGAAAACGCCAGAAGCATATAAATAGCGTGGACAATTGTCCGGTTGATATCTAATAAGAGTGAAAATTATCTCAGCTATTTACACCATCGCTATGTTTTATAATCCACTATGACTGCACAATATTTTTTTCTTGTTTGCAACTAGACAACAGTTATGTTTTATATTTAGATTCAATCCCACTATTCTCTTTTTCACAGCGGCGAAGCTTTATTATCCCATATAATTAATCCAATATAGTGTGTCTTACAAGGAGAAAATTCTAATCCCCATTGTGCGCCCAAGCTAGATAAATCGGGAAGATCACAGTTAAGGGATATCAGAGTCTGTGACACTCCACCAGGCGGAGATCTTATGACGACTTTTATGTCATTCGCCAACATAAATAGCTTAGCGTGTTATACAAAATGTTGCAGATCAATAAGATATATAAGAAAAAGAAGGGGACATAGAACGCTGTCTTGAATTACAAAGCTTAGAATCAGTTGATTAGTTGAGGTAACATCATTAACGTGAACCGAAAAGGTGAGATCAGATAGAAAAGAACTAAACCAGCTTAATAAAAGCCCATGAATACCTAAATATGATAACTTCAAAAGGAGTAGAGTGTGGAGAACCCGATCGAAAGCTTTGCTTATGTCCAAGAATCCAACAATAACTGTTAGTCCTGAATCAAGGGAAGCGGTTATAAGATATAAGTATTTCAACTTGCAGGTTACACAAGACTTCTGGCTAAGGAATTTATGTTAGACTGGAGAGAACGCTTCTGGACCAAGGAAGTCCGACAAAGAATGTTTGACTAACCTTTCAAACAACCCAGAGAGACTAGGAGTATGATTAATAGGGCGATAATTCGTGACGAGGTTCGAATTACCAGATTTCAAACGGGGGATAATAACAGAGTGTCTAAATGAGTTTGGAAAATTTGAGGGATATATTGAAAAGACATAGTAAAATTAAGGGAAAGTCTTCACTATCGTTGTGTGAGATGACTGATATAAAACCCACATCATCAGGCTCATAATAGATTTTACTTCGACGAAAAATGTCTTTTATTTCTTGTAAAGAAAACGTAAAGGAGTCAATAGTATTTAAGGGAGTAATGTTGTTGGCTGAGGGATGGTGAGAGTTGCTATTAAACAAACTGCTGAAGAACATAGAGAAAGCCTGACTTATTGTGACCGCGTCAGAAGTGACTATTTCTTTATCCTATTCGTGATATATAATGGAGTGAATATCATGTTTTGACGGGATACACGTGGTCTTCGTCTTTGAGTCACTTCTTAAAGCCTTACTTTCTTGACGTTCTTGCGCTTGTATAAGCTCGCATGCAGGATTGCAGGACTTGCATAATTTTCTTGACAATCTGAGTTATTCTGCGCATGCTTAGTTCCCAGATGATTAAAGTTGGTGATTTTAACCTTTCACATATATCTTGGCCGAACCAGTGCTGGTCATCTGATAAGATGTCTCAGGACTTCCATGAATAGACTCACGTGCAGGCTGAGTCAACCTGTGAATGAGCCCATAAAGTTTCGTCGCTTAAGTGTCCCTGCTATATTTTTGCAGATGATGTAAAGTTTATCGGATCACTAAATGAATAGAATTTTCTTGAGGAAATCGAAAACGTCATCAAGTAGTCTGCTACATGGGATCTAACAGTTAACTTCACTAGAAGCTATTTCTTGTTTAAAGTCGTTAAGAAACTAGAGGTTGCTGTATCAGATGGCATACTTGAGATAAATCGGATGGCGAATGTTTGTGACTTAGGTATAGAGGTATATCGGTCGTGGGACCACATTTCGAGTATTGCCTTCATGCATGATTAACTTATTTGGAAAAAGATATTGTCAAGCTTCAAGGAGTTCAGCGCCTAGTAACTCGTATGACTAACAACCCGACAACCCTCCGTCCCGGATTCGGCAAAATTATTCTGATTCCAATAGGAGAAACTTAGCAATGAGAACATCGGTCATTCTTAACCCGGATGCAGCGCAAAACGCTATTCAGTCACAGACGGGCATACCGAACAGCACTTTGCCACTAGTCTTGTTGTCCGGCCCAGATGACGTTGATTGTCTTAGCGCAATTGACGATGGCACCCGAGACGATGACTCCAGTAGTTGCTTCTCTTCTATGGATGCGGTCTCAATTGTCAGGCAACGGTCCGTTACGTTAACGCAAGAGGCTGCCGAAACTGATGCTCCTGCTCTAAGTAGCACGCCAAAAAACGTGCAGCTCCCTCGGGTGCTTCGACCGAGGGCCAAACAGGACTAGTTTCAGAAGCACGAATAACCAGTGCCCAAGTATTGTATGCAAATGTATGCAGCATCAGGAATAAGTGGGCTGAACTTTCTCTCTGCGTGGCTCAGTTACACCCAAGGGTTATTGCGCTTTCTGAGACCTGGCTGTCTGCGATTGATGAGGTGCCGGTAAACATCAGTGAACAGTATCTCGTCATAAGATGCGATAGGCCGGGCGATAGGAGAGGCGGTGGCGTTGCACTGCTCTTGGAGTATGGTTTGCACAACATGGGTACAGGGATATCTCTAGCCATTGAAAACGTCCAAGTTGTTACGAGTATCCTGACTTGCTACAAGTCATCGCTCGCAATTGCTTGTGTCTACGTCACTCCCAGTGCATCCATACAGGAGTTTACACAGCTTATTGAGACACTCGACGGTTTGTTTCACTCAGCTCACAGTGTACTTATCTTGGGTGATTTCAACCTCCCAGACATAGATTGGCCTGTCCCCACTGGTCTAGTCACCCAGCAATCTGACACCTTTCTCGAATGGCTCCATAATCATGCGCTGCACCAGCATGTCAATGATCCTACAAGGTTTCGCCATGGATGCACTCCATCCACTCTTGACTTGGTATTGTCGTCCCAGCTAGAAGCCATTAGTCATTTAAAGTACCTACCGCCGCTCGGCAAAAGTGATCACGTAATGATAAGCTTCGAAGCGATATTGCGTTTTCGCAAACCTTTCTCTCGTCCTAGACGCAATTTTAGGCGTGTAGACTGGGGTTTACTCTTGCAGACTTCAAAATCTTCCCTTCAGTTATCTAGCGATTCAAATGTAAATGAAAACTGGGATAGAATTTCTAAGTATCTAAACGAGTTACAAGACAAGCACGCTCCGCTGCAGTGTGTGAGAAGGCATCGAAGGCCACCCTGGTGGTCTCCTCGAGTCCGTAGGTCTACCCGTAAACGGGATCGTCTATGGCGGCAATATAAGCTATCCCTTACTTCTGGTTCTTGGGCCCGCTACAAAACCGCTCGGAATGCCTGTGTTAAATTACAACGTGTGCTCAAACAGGATTTTGAGTTATCTCTAGCTAGGGATGCTAAATCCAACCCGAAAAGGTTTTATAGCTACGCACAGTCAAAAGGAAAAACTAGGGAAAACATAGGGGATTTGAAACTGGAGGACGGAAAAGTTGCCGATACCGACCTGTCTAAGGCGACTGCCTTCTCAGGGTTTTTCAGTAGCGTTCAACGACGGGATAATTCTTCAAACGCACCGTCAGGTCTGCTTAACCTGACACCTGGTGTCCATGTATTAGATGAGTTGTCCTTCAATGAGGCTGAGGTGTTTGACGCACTTATCCATGTTCGGGTCAACAAATCTGAGGGACCGGACGGCATCTACTCAATTATGCTTAAAAATCTTGCCTCAGTGCTTGCCGAACCGTTTTGCCAGCTCTTTAATTCATGCCTGCAACTAGGAGTTGTTCCCAGTAAGTGGAGGGAAGCCATAGTCGTGCCAATACACAAAGGCGGTTGCAGGTCAACTGTTGGTAACTATAGACCGGTCAGCCTGACCAGCACCGTCTCTAAAGTAATGGAAAAACTGCTGCGTGATAAAATCTGTCAGCATCTTTGTCGGCATTCTCTGTTGAGTGTAACTCAGCATGGATTTCTTAAGGGTAGATCCTGTCTGACTAACCTCCTTAGCTTTCTCAATACTGCCACTAAAAGGATGGATGAAGGGAAGCCTGTCGAAGCCCTCTACCTAGACTTCAGTAAGGCTTTCGATTCCGTAAATCACCGCCTTCTAGAGATTAAGCTAGCAGCCAAAGGCATACGTGGTAGTCTACTTGCTTGGATAAAGGCCTTCCTTACAGGTAGGACATTCCGAGTGAGAGTAGGATGTACGCTGTCGAATCAAACTGACGTGATCAGTGGTGTACCCCAAGGTTCGGTACTTGGCCCTCTTCTATTCCTGATTTTCATCGATGACTTGTCCTCTGAATTGAAGTGCCCATGCTTCATTTTCGCGGATGATGTGAAATTTATCGGATCAACGGATGAAGATACCTTGATGCACGACCTTGAGCGGGTCATAAACTGGTCATGCCAGTGGGATCTCCCACTGAACCTAAATAAGAGCCAACTCTTGTCAACACTGGTTGATAAGATTTCGGTCCAGGTGGCGGGGAATTCCCTCAGTGTTAACGCCACACAGTGTGTTAAGGATTTGGTTGTACTGGTTAGGGCTGACTTGAAATGGGAGGACCAATGTGCCGCTGCGGCTCAGCGTGCACGCAAGGTACTTTTTCGGCTGAAATCAGTGCTATCGAGCAGAAGACCCGATGTATTCCTGCCAATGTACAAGGCATTAGTTCGGCCGCATCTTGAATACTGTGTTCAGGCGTGGTGTCCTCACTACAAAAAGGACATCCTTCGACTTGAAAGCGTACAGCGCCTCGCAACTCGCATGATTGAAGGTCAGCGAGGGAAACCGTACGCTGTGCGCCTAATGTCTCTCGATCTTTTCTCCCTTAGGCGCCGTCGTTTAAGAGGCGACTTAATAGAAACCTTTAAGATCTTGAAGGGTTTGAGTGGCGTGCAAATGAACGACTTCTTTACCTTAAGTCCCGAGCTGGGCACCCGGGGCCACTCACTTGAAATTGCTAAGAAACGATGTCGGCTAGACTCCAGGAAACACTTTTTCAGCCTTAGGGTTGTTAACTTCTGGAACATTCTTCCAGAAGAACTTATATCCTGCAGTAACGTGTCTAGTTTTAAGCAGGGTTTGGACCGCAACTGGGGTAAGTTGTTTCCTGAATACTCTCCTTAATTGCTATACAAGCTTAGGTTTTTCATCTTTTAGCGTTATCCCGTAAATAAAGTGAGGGCCAGAGTTCTCTGTGTTTTTCATTTTATTATACACAATGCTACTTCAGCTGACCTCTCACCGTGCTCGTGAAAAGAAACTGCTTTTTCTTTTTCCAGCATCGGTTATAACGCGGTGCTTCCTAAGTTCAACCCGGATAATCTCTTGGCTTCGCGATCGGCGGAGATTCAAATAGACACAAAGAATACGTTTGGCGTGGGGGTGCTTCTCTGCAGCTTCACACAGAAAGAAATCGGGACGCTCGATTGGCTTGTTAGCCACATACGGTCCTGTGCAAACTGAACTGAATGAACTGAAGAAGAAGAACCTTGCAACCTGCAGTCTATGACTGTGTTCACTTTACCTCAACTAGGCTAGTGATTCATACACCACACATTGTTCATGCATATTATTGCATTGTTTCCTGAATAGCTGACCTCTCACGTGCTGGCGAAGAGAAACCCTACCTTACTTTCCAGATACTCGGAAGCAAGAACGTGTGGAAAGTACGAACTGTTTACTCGATATCGAAGTGCCGGGTGCTCAACCGCATACCGTCGAAGGAAATCTGGGCGCGTGATTTGCTTTTAGCCACCTTCAGCCCTGTGCAACGTGAACTTGAACTTGAACTTGAACGTGTAATAGCGCAACATTCAAATCTAATCGGAATTTGTTGTCGTGGCAAATGGATGTGTTAAATGATACTCTGATCAATGGATCTATCAATGGGACCGCCACCGTTATCTCGCCAGGGGGTACATTTTTGGCTTCAGCCGTTCTGTTCCTGCTAGCCATCATCCCGATATACTTCGGTTCATACTTGTCACAAAAATATTTGGATAAAGTTTGCATTAGATTTTTCCCCATTTATTTTATAGGAAAATTTGGAGGTTTTATCATTTAATGACGCAGCAAAGTTTCCCGTGTATGCTAGTGCAGCCTTGTTTGGGATCTATTTGTTATTCAAGGTATTCCTCTGTTTGTGATTATGTCAGATTTTGCCTTCCGAATGCATTAATTTGCTAGTCAATTTACATTTTTCCTTTATTGGTATCGGATCCATGGCTCATTGTTTCTGGTAAATAATTATTGTTTTATTAGTGTAGTCCACTCCTGAAAAAATATTTCCCTGGTTTCCTTCCCAATCATCAATTCAAAATTGAATTCACTAGATCGAACGCAAATTCGGAAGATAACTCAAATACCCCACCCAAAGTGTTGGGTGAGTTCAACATGCCTCTAATAATCAGATCATCACTCTATTGAGTTTACTTCAAAGGATTCTCTTGGCTTTGCTGTGGCGTTATTAATCGGGACGTGGTATTTTCTGTCAAAGGTAATTGACGGGGTGATTAATATTGTTCTATTTTAGCATTGGATTGCGAACAATTTCATTGCGCTGACAATCTGCATTCTCGCAATTAAGTACATACGATTGAATAAATTTGTTAATGGATTCTTGTTGCTTGGTGGATTGTTTTTTTATGATATATTTTGGGTAAGTTTTGAAGTAACTCAAACTTTAGGTTTTTGGTACACCTGTAATGGTATCAGTGGCGAAATCATTGGATGCGCCTATCAAAGGTAAGTAATGTTTCATACTAGTACAATCAATTTTTTTTTCAAATAAGTTCTTTCAATTTTTCAAACAGCTATTCGCGATTAGCAACACCTTTTATTAGTTCAGTCAGCTATAAAGAAGTTTTATCCGTACGTTTTTATACATAATGCAATTGGCGCATCCCTCGTGGCATCATTTGATAATGCCGTCAATGACGTGATGTGTAAATAACTAGCGACACTTCTCTAGTTTGCGCTAATAAACTCGGTTGTTACTGGTAATTTGAAATTAGTATTCAATAGTCACATGGCAATCTCTACCGTCATCTTTTTACTGACCACAAAGGTTTCAACGCCTCCGAATAAGCTGCGACGTTCAATGTGTCATCTAACACAACACAGTCGTATAAATAAAATTTATACCAAAATTTCTATATTATTGCCTTCTATTCCGTACTATAACCCATGGTTTATCACCTCCGGGCGAAGCAGAAATGAAGCTCGGCATTGAGTCAATAAAAAGATTCGAGGCAGTTGACCCGATTGACTGGCCTTGGTTGTTTTCAAAGAGGGTTGCAATATTCTATTAAGCACTCTAGCTGACTTTTCGGTTCGGTATCAGACAGAGAAACAATTCCCCAGTGTTGGGGAAAATATGTAATCATACCTATTTTCGAAAAATATGCGGACTCATGATCAATAACACAGGAGAATAAACCTTACGCCGTTCGTTACCCGGCATCTTGCTTCAGTATGTCTACGGCTGCTCTATTTACACCGGGAATCAGATTCGTGAACAACAAGCAGAAGTTTCTCCCGGTAGTGGATGTGCCGATCACATATCGAGTTTTCGGAAAGCCCTAGAAAATCGCCACGCTTAAAAGCAGTCTAATGTAGCCATTTTTTATTTTAAGGAGGCTTTGGATTCGGTCGATAAGAATGCATTATTTAATACCTTAAGTGTCCCGAAAACGTAGGTTAACATATTTGGGTCACGTTAGTGTGTGCAATGACCTGTCAACCAACATTCCTATAGTTAGAGGTGTCCGACAAGGGTGTCTAATTTCTCATTTTTTTGTAATTGGCTCTATAATGTATGCATGAAATCACAAGCCTGATCCAGGCTAAGTGCTGTGCTGTCATAGAGTTCACGTGGCCAAATATTCTGTCTAAATGCCCAGGCCTAAACTGATCTGAGTAAAAAATAAAAAAATGAAAATGGCAGTGAGATTCCAGTGGCAAATCAATTTAGCTTAGTGTTGGCTGTACAGCACATGTAATGCCGGTGTATCGACACCGGGCATTCAGATTACCCGCGATAAGAAACGTTTTAATTTAGATTATACTGACGACGTAGTTCTACACTTCGTTTCCTATATTAATGCTGCGGCACGGATGTGCAATCGTTCAGTACTTATGTGCTGTGTGGCCAACACCGTACTAAATTGATTGGCTACCGGTAGTGAGCTGCATGCTGAAACACGCTGGAGTCTCATAACCATTACTATTTTCTTTCTACTTCTTTTGTCATATCTGTCTAGGCCTGGGCAACCTGACAGTATCTCAGCCCAATTGCAGTCTCTAACTATGCGGCACTTTTCCTGGATCAGGCTTGTGCTTTCATACCGTACCATATTGATGGTGACTAGACTTTAGACTGACTATGATGTACCATCCTTCGTACAGTATTTATCTTCTGGGCGGCTAACCGTGCTAAATGGATTGGCTATCTGTAGTGAGCTTCAAGCTGAATCACACGTGTCTCACTATCATTCCTATTCTCCATTTCTTTAATAATATCTTTCTAGACCTGGGCAACCTGATAGTATGTTCGCTCACGTGCAGCCTCTGACTGTGCGGCACTTTGCCTGCATGAAGCTTGTGTTTTCATACCACCATACCATACCATCCTTCGGTAGTCACCTGGAACCTTCCAAGTACAAAGTTCTGTTACAAAATATCGATCCTATCGAAACCGCTATGCTTCATTAATGAGGAACTCGTAACTGTAGACTGTTTTGAATATTTAATAGCAACGCTTGTTCAAATATGGAGATTTCAGCTCGCATTTTTAGCTAAGGTAGCTGTTCATAATTTGCGTCATCTGCAGCGTCAAGCAGGTTTGTCTCTAAATCTCAAAGGCAGATTCTGTAAGGCACGGTTTTACTGTACGGATGTCAAACCTGGATATTGAGAAAAGAAGAAATAATATGACTGCCGGTGTCCGAAAAGCACTGTCTCCACACCATCGCTACCGTTGCTTAGCGCCATTGGATACGTGACGCAACTATCCTTAATGAAATCTTTGCTAGCGACGTTGACAGCGAAAAACGATGACGTACTTAGAATTTGCTGGTTAGGCTACGTATTATGGATAGGACATCATTGTTTTCCTAAAGTTGTTTTGTTTGCAGCTCCTAATTCTGATGGACGCCGTTGTAATGGTAGCCAGACTCTCACTTGCCTCAAGCAGATGTAGGTTTTAACTGTTGGTTGGTGCGACCCGTCTCAAAATCGTGTTCAATGGCGGCCTTGTAGACATCTTTTTGGAGTGTTTGATTAATCTTGTATGTTGTTAAGTAATATGGCGAGGAAAACTAATTATGATGGGTGACAGTGAAAGCTCCAAGGAATCAGTCGTGCTGGTGTCGCTCTACTCGTTCATATTTTTGCATGCATGTTTGACTCGATGTGTAGGCACCTCATTTTAGTGTCTGTGATTAATATTTTATAAGTTCAGCACCTTTTAGTTTCCACCATTCTCCATATCTTTTATATTTTTTACTGCCATTGTATGTCATTTAAGCAATTGGTACTTGTTACCTATGTAATGTTGTTAGTGATGATGATTTTTACTGGATATATGACCTAGTTGCATTTACATGCTATTTATCTGACTGACTAAACTCGCAAGCCTTGAGCTAGTCTTGTAATATACTACACGTGCGCTAAAATTTTGTCAGGTTGCCCGGTCCTACAAAACTAAATACGAAAGACGCTTCCCGAGACAAATGGAATATCTACTGTAATAAGCTGCGTGACTGCACATGATGCAGTCATACTACAATTAAATCTTATCTATCTGTCTGGTTAGCTTCCAAGTATTTCAGCCCATGTGGAGTTTATTGTTCTGCCTGACTGGTTGTCTTGTTGGGTATGTCTGCTTTCATACGCACTTCATTTCGCGCAATGAAAATGAGGATTTTTATGTGATCTTTCTTTTGCATTTTATTTCTGCATGCTACTCATTTTCTTTCAGTGACGTTTCCGCGAGACTTTCTAACAAACGGCTTCTTTGGAAAACAAATGGCACTGCTTGGTTTGGGAGATATTGTGGTTCCAGGAATATTTATTGCAATGCTTTTACGATTTGACCATAGGTATGATTTCTTGTTTTTATTGAATGCCGTGATCAATATGATACGATAATAATGCCCTTTATCATGCGTAAATAGACGAAAAAGCTATTTTGCATGCGCTACAATGTTTTGCACCAGTTTTTATTACGCTCTATTTTTTGAATATGATTATGTCTTGATTCTATTATAGTTGAGCTGGAGACTAGACCTTAAGGTATCGCGATGGTTTGTGCACCTCCGTGACCTACCGAGCTGTACTGGCTTGTGTCTTTTGGGCGCAAGCCAAGTTACTCATACCAATAAGGTCGGAGGGTGGAGGTCATACGAACTCGGTCTGAGCTCACTGCCTTGTGGGTAAGGCTCTTTAGCCAAAGGCTTTGCTCGAGAATCTTAATTGTTTTCTTGTCTAGGCATGGGCAACCTGGGACTGGACCTTAACGTGGTGCGATGGTTTGTGTACCTCCATGATCTATCGGGTGGTGTCTTTTGGTATCAGCAGAGCTACTCATAATAGGAAGGTTGATGGATAGAGGTCCGACAAACTCAGTCTTAACCCACTGTCGTGTGGTTCTTTCTTATTAGCCAAAGGCTTCGGGTGGGGCCCCCTAAGCCAACCCCCTACTTCGGCCTGGGCAACCGGGTAGTATCACGCCCACAAGCAATCATGAAAATAAAGGTAAAAATGACAGATCCCGTGCTCTCACACTCTTTGCTCTCTCCTCAAAATGCTTTGCATGATCTCACACTGCATGCAAACTTTTTTAATAACTGTTTTCCGTTTTATGGTTCTTTTGGTAACCCTGACAAGTGCAGCTTGTTCATCGAGGTTTCCAAATTTAGCCACTTCGAATATTTTGCCTGCTTCCAATGCCTCCAGAGCGTTCTTCCGCCCGCGCTTACCATTCAAATTAGCTGCGCTTAATGTACAGAGTTTAGCTAGCATCGGAGAGCAGGCATCCTTGGCTCACACACTTGACAGATTCGATGTTTGCTGTTTGTCAGAAACACACATACATAACTGTAGCTCAGTTGCGCGATTGTCTAATCCTTAGAAGTTACTCAAGTCACACTATCTACGCCTGTACACTGATGACGATACCATGGTATCTGGTCAAGCTGTTGTCGGAGTGAGGGAGCTGAGGTCGCACTGCTAGTCGACAGTCGCTTTTGTGCAGTAAGACTACAGGATTCGTGCATGCAAGGCCTATTTCGCAATCAATCCCGCACCCTGTTAATGGTTGCTGCCAATGCACCGACTAATTGTAGCTCTGCATTTGACAAGAATGAATTACATTACTAGTAACGCTTGTTTAAATAGGGAGATCTCAGCTCGCATTTCCAGAGCTGCAGTAGCTTTTCGTAACTTAGGTTATCTGTGGCATCAAGCAGGTTTGTCTCAAGCTCAAGGGCTACAGTACATGCGATTTTACTGTACGGATGTGAGACCTGGATACCTGAGGTGTAGGCACCTCATCCCAGTTCAATCCTTATAGGTTCGGTAGCTTTGAAAATCACGATGTCATAGAACTTCGGATGCCTTGCTTGACAGCTTTTTGTCATCAAAATTGCATCACTTTGATGAGAGGTACCAATGTTTGACTCCCACATGAAAGTAGTATGAGGCACGACATACCCTCTGTACACTTACGTCAGTCGTTGCACCTTTTAGTATCACTGCACGATATGTGTATCAGTTGATCGGCTAGAAAATTGGTCGCAATCTGAACGAAAATGGAAAGCTTCCTCATCTATCAAGATTGGGATGCGTTACAGGAACCCTGCGTATAACTTACCACAGATGCTGGAAGAAACAGCAGTTGTCCAGTTAACGTCGTGACACATTGGGATGTAGAACCTCTGCAGAGCTGTGCTCAGTCAGTGTGCCTATGTGTTGGACTGAAAGGATATCACCTGACAAAATGTTGGAGACCTTATGTGATCTGGTTGCAAACGAAGTCGACAGCTTAGTGTAACTTATTTCACACTGTCTGTTTCGATGTTGCATTGTTGTATATTTGTAAGCAGTGAAATCAGTAGTGAAACACTCGGGAATGTAGATGAGATTCTTTTCTGAGGTCATATCCATGCATATATATATATATATGTGCGACTATCTCCTGGAGAAAGAGTCGGCTTCAATGAAGGTTCTTGGGGATTTTGGTATATTATTATTATTATATTTGCACAATCTGATACAGAATAGTGCCGTTCAACATAAACAATGAGATGTACAAAGCGAGAGGGGGTACAATAGCGTTGTTCATCGCATCGTTGAACGTAGGCAGGATACTACCCCGTTGCCTACACCGAAGTAGGGTATTGTGGTTACAAAGCGGCGGTCCTCACCCAGCACACGCGGCGTTTGTTCGAGTACTGCTCAAGCCTGTGCAAGGCAGCGGGAGTTGCCAAAAGCGGTGGAACTAAAATCCCAGACGCTGTTCCAGATTTTTCCCCAGGGTTGTCATCCCGAGCCTTTCACCGCGATCGGGTATCCCGCAGGCAGCGGGTTGAAAATCAGGGTTTTCCTTCCCTTAGATGAAATGCCCTCCCATCTAACAGAGGCTCCATCTGCCCGGCAAACTGGTTTTTGGCGCAATTCACTCGCTTCGCCCCTTTCTCCTGTTGGGAGAAAGCAGTTTCAGCCGGGCTGCGGGGAGTCCGCTCGTGCGGCCAGAAGATGGCTTGGTTGTCAGAAGGCTATTTGAGACGCGTGCCATATGGGAGCATCTTTGTGTAACAGTGGGAGATTATCCACACTGCCACTCCCGCGCTAATATAACACAAATGAACAAAATAATTTGCTTATGGAGATTATAGATTTGTTTGCTTTTGTCCCTCTTACCATCGTTTTGAAATGGTAGCTGATAAATGCCAAATCAAATGCGGTGAAATTACGAAGAGCTTTTCACCTGTTTCCATTTATGCTCCACTGTTTTGCAAGCTGTTGTTCTGCTTAAACGATCACATCTTGCTTTGCACTCTGTGTGGCTCCAGACACGTGCTACGTAGGGATGCTGACTGTTCTTTGGCTGCATTTATAACCCTATTTATCCCATTCTACAGCTAATTCTTACATTTTACCTGTTTCCAGTCTATTTTTCCGAACCTTTGCATTTTATCGTGGCATCTTACAATTTAGTGTGTTATTGGTTTATCTGATGTAAGCTTAATTGGATAAACTTTGATTTTTCTGAATCATGTCATTTTCCATTTTTATTTCGTTTCTCAAGCCTGAAGCGGAATGGATGCCGGCTTTATTTTTACACGGGATACGCCGCTTATATTGTGGGACTGTTGACTACGTTCATCGTCATGCATACGTTCAATGCTGCACAAGTAAGCTGATAGCCGCTTTATGTTTTGAATGCTAGAGTTCTATGCAACTTGTCTTAGTAAAAAATTCTAGGTGAAATAAGCTGTTTTGGTGATCTATCTGTGTAGGAATCACTTCTATGATAATTGGATTGGGTAATTTGCCGTCTATCATAGTTTACACGCGGTCCTCATGGATAGCAACCTATCCTGGGAGACGGGTCGCCTCAACTGCAGCTAGTTTGACAGCGAAAGTCTTCACACGCATAAACCGAGTCAGAGCCTGGCCAAACTTACAACGACTCCATTGTGGTTTAGATGTTGCATGCAACACGCTATCGAGAAAACGTGGCTTCACCAGCGACGTATAAGCATCATCATCATCAAAGACAGCAATACACCGGTAGCACGTACCGAATGCTTAACTGCCATACAACCATGAAAAATTAAAATCCTAAAAGATGGGGAAGGGTGTGACTTAAATTGCTACGGTTTCTATAGATGAGTAAGCACAAACAAACTGGGAAGACGTATAAGCATTTTAGGTTGAAGTTCTATATCTACGTTGCACAGATTTGCATTCCTGCAGACAACACCATACTAAATTACTTTGCCACCGGTAGTGAGTTACATGCGGAAGTACGATGGAGTCTCATTGCCGTTTTTATTTTTATTGTCATATCTGTCTAGGCCGAAAAACCTGACAGTATCTTAACCCACGTACATTCTATGACTGTGCGGGACTTTCATCATCATCATCATCACAGACAGCATTACACCGGTAGCACGTACCGAATGCTTAACTGCCACACAACCATGAAAAAGTAAAATCCTAAAAGATGGGGAAGGGTGGGACTTAAATAGCTACGGATTCTATAGAAGAGTAGGCACAAACAAACTGGGATGAGGTGCCTACACCTCGAATGAAACATGCATTCAAACAAGTTTCGTGAATGAGTAGAGCGATATCAGCATGGCAGCTTCGTTGTGGCATTCACTATCATGCATCATAACAAGCTTTTCTCGTCACTCCGCTTGACAACATACAGAGTTAATCAAATACTCCTAGAAAATGCTTAGTGCAAGACCGCCATTGAACACGGTTTCGGGACATATCCTGAAGCGTAACTAGCCATCGCGGGGACACCAACCTGGAAGACGCGCTGCGCCGACTTTGGATGGGTTACTAGTAAGGGTTTTTAACTGCTTATGACATGTGACGGTTTGGCCACCCCGAGATTTACGCCAATCAGGATGTGACGTCGCAAAAAATCCGTTTCGGAAGTCGGTGGTCCGGCATCCGTAAAACGTGACCCCACCAGCGTAACCTATGCACGGATGTGCAATCGTGCAGTATTTCTGTGCTGTTCGGCTAACATCGTGCTAAATTGATTGGCCACCGGTAGTGAGTTCCATGCTGAAACACGCTGGAGTCTTACTATCATTTCTATTTCTTTTGTAATATCTGTCTAGGCCTGGGCAACCTGACACTATTTCAGCCCATGTGCAGTCTCTGGCTGTGCGGCACTTTGCCTGGATCAGGCTAGTGGTTTCACATCACAACCTATGCAGGTTGATCTGCTTCTCTATATCAACATTACTACGGAACAGCTTATTTCGGGGAGCATCGGTACGTATGCGATTGTAACAGCTAACTCCTAGAATGTCGCGGAGACATCGGTTGTCAAATACTTGGAGACGCCGAATGTGTTCTTTACGTAAGGTGCAGGTTTCGTACACATACAGTAACAGCCCGAACTGTCGCTTTATAGACCCTACCCTTAAGTAACAGAGACAGTCCTTTCTACGCCAGAGGTGACTTCAAATGCACCCAAGCAAGTGTTGTGAACTAGTAGAGCGACATCAGCCAGACAGCTTCCTTGCCCGGGGCGAGGATGCGTGGATCAGGTTTTTATCCTGCGACAGTTATTAGAGCACAGACACCTGTACCGGCGACCAACCATCGTAGCTTTTCTGGACATCCGGGCCGCGTTCGACTCCGTGGACAGAACTACTCTTTGGAACTGCTTGCTTAGTAGTGGGATCCCTCCTAAGTATGTCGCCATCTTGAAGGGTCAGGGTCTACGGCAGCCTATCGTCGGCGTTCCCCACAACCAGTGGCGTGCGCCAGGGCTGTCCACTGTCCCCATTCTTGTTCAACTTTGCGATCGAGGATGTCCTCCAGAATGCTCTCCGTAGCTTCGCTGAGGGTGGGATCGAGCTACTTCCAGGTAACCGTGTCACTGACCTTGATTATGCCGATGACATTGCTTTGCTTGGTGATGATCCGGTGTTCCTACAGAATGCCCTGAACCAGCTATCATTGGAGGCGTCTAGGTACGGATTGCACTTAGCTCCAACTAAGTGTAAGGTTCTTCTTCAAGATTGGGAAGGGTTGCAGCCCACTCTGACGGTCGATGACCTCAGTCTGGACTGTGTGGAACAGTTCACCTATCTTGGTAGCTGCATCACAGCGGGAGGAGGGCTGGAAAGTGAGATCGGCTCTCGCATTGCGAGAGCTCGCTTCGCGTTCACCAGTCTAGGTCATCTCTGGAAGCGGTCTGAAGTGAGTTTGAGACTCAAGGGGAGAGTTTACCTGGCCTCAGTCAGGTCGGTCTTGCTTTACGGGTGCGAGAGCTGGGCAGTACACGCAGAGGAGCTCCGATGCTTGGAGGTGTTTGAACATCGATGTTTACGGAGGCTTGCACGAGTGTGGTGGCAACACCGCACTAGCAACGTTGAAGTGAGGCACCGTGTTCTAGGTGGGGACAGCCTGATACTACGAGACCTAATCGACCGTTCCCGTCTCCGCTGGCTAGGGCATGTCTTGAGAATGAAGCCTGAGCGCCTACCCTTCCACGCGCTGCGTGTGTCGGTTGGCCCAGGCTGGCGGCGGTGTTCAGGTGGATAACCGCTGACCTGGAAGAAGGCCTTAAAACGCTTGACGTCGGGTTTAGCTCGGGTCGGACGAACGCGGCTTCCTGGGTGGGGTCCAAGCGATATTGAGTGTCTGTGGTTTGACACGCTGTCGACGATGGCTGAGAACCGGCAACAGTGGAGAAAGTGCATTCTATTTTGTGTTCCCTCCTCAAATTTGTAAAAAAGATCAAAAAATCAAAAAATCGACATGTGGAACAATGGACAACAACAACAATATATATATTCAACGAGGATGACAATTTGAATGCTGTTTTCAACTTCCTTCGCGAAGAGGGAAAATCGGTATTATTGTTAGCGAACAGAATCCTAATTACCAAGGTGAAATTCAAGCCGTCATAGTAGATATTTCGGTTCTTTTTTATATGATTGGTTCAACGGGCTTATTTACCGTCTCTTTTCTAAGCCGGCACTCCTCTACTTGGTTCCAACATGCCTCGGCTTCCCTTCGCTGGTCGCTTTGATTCACAAGGATTTCGGAGCTATGCTTTCGTAAGTTCCTCGCTTGCTATTCCCGCGTGACAGTAATTTTTACTCAATTCAACTGTAAATAATCTAAAATATCAATTTCTCGTATTACATTATGAATACTGCTACGCGATTCGCCCATTTTTGTACAGGAGCCGTTAATTGTGGGTTTTTGATAAGGTTGTAGGAGAGAATATCGCACTACTTTCGATGACTGACACATTTTAAGTAATATCCGATTCACTACATTCGATCTGGTTCATTTCCACAACCTGTTATCTAGGTTACCGGGGACTAATCTTTTATCCGTCCACGATTTCTGGCCTTAGACAATTAATAGATGCGATGCATGGCCCGTCCCGACCAGCCATCCTGATCGGGCTGCTTCGTCACAGGTTATTAAGGTGAACGTTTTGGGTCATTACTGTCAGACACAATAATACAATGTATTATTAAAATATTCGGAAAGGCAAGGTTGTTTATCGTTTATTTGGCTTTTAACAAAGAACCACTCTGAGAAAGTGCGGAATATGGTATGATATGAAAGCACACTGCCTTGTGGGTGGGGCCCCCTAAGCTAACCCCCTACTTCGGCCTGCGCAACGGGGTAGTATCACGCCCACAAGCAATTATGAAAATAAAGGTAAAAATGACAGATCCCGTGCTCTCACACTCTTTGCTCTCTCCTCAAAATGCTTTGCATGATCTCACACTGCATGCAAACTTTTTTAATAACTGTTTTCCGTTTTGCGGTTCTTTGGATAGCCCTG
Organism: Atriophallophorus winterbourni; assembly: GCA_013407085.1. Taxonomy (NCBI): domain Eukaryota; kingdom Metazoa; phylum Platyhelminthes; class Trematoda; order Plagiorchiida; family Microphallidae; genus Atriophallophorus; species Atriophallophorus winterbourni. Next base: position 147,105 of record JACCGJ010000382.1, on the reverse strand, counting down.
ACAGAAGTGCAGCTTGTTAATCCAGGTTTCCAAATTCAGCCACTGAATATTTTGCCTCCTTCGAATGCCTCCAGAGCGTTCTTCCGCCCGCGCGTACCATTCAAATTAGCATCGGATAGCAGGCAGCCTTGGCTCGCACGCTTGATAGCCTCGACGTCGATGTGTGCTGTTTGTCGGAAACACGCATGCATAACTCTAGCTCAGTTAAGATTGTCTAAACCTTTAAACTTACGCAAGTCACATTATCTACGTTTGTTCACTGATGACGATGCCATGGTACCTGGTCAAGCTGGTGTCGGAATCGTCCTGAGTGAGCGAGCTGAGGTCGCACTGTTAGACTGGATCCCAGTCGACAGTCGCATTTGTGCAGTAAGACTACAGGGTTCGTGCAAAAAAGCCCGATTTCGCAACCAATCCCGCGACCTGTTTGTGGTTGCTGCCTATGCACCGACTAATTGTTGCTCTGAACTTGACAAGGATGAGTTTTATGGAAGATTACAAGAACTCATTAGACTTGCATCGAGGAGTGACATCGTTGTCCTAGCTGGAGACATGAATGCACGTGTAGGCCGTCTATCTTTAAAGGAGCATTTCGTGGGTGGACGGTTTGGTCTCGATTGTCATCGTAATGACAACGGCGAAAGATTGCTTAACTTGTGCTCAGAGTACAGACTGTACCTTGCCAGCACTAACTTCCGCCATTCGAAGCGTCACTGCTCCACCTGGAGATCTCCATCGGCAGCCTTGTTCACGCAAATTGACCATATTGCTATCAGCTACTCCTGGCGATGGAGTGTGCAAGATTGCCATTCGTACTGGGGCACCTGTCTAGAGTCCGATCATGCGTTAGTCTGTGCTAAGCTCTCGATGCGTTTTGGTGGGGAACGTAGAAATGTTGCCAGGCTTAACGATCTCCCGGTTCTCCGAGGGTTTCAGGCCAATTTGAGTCTACATCTTTCTAGAGTTCCCCAAAATAGTATCGATGACGAATGGATTGGGATTCAAACCTCCTTGGAAACAGCTGCGTTGGATAGTTGTGGGTGGACTTCCCGTGTAGCTCAGCACCGGGTATCTGCGAATTCTCTCCAATTAATGGATCAAAGTCAGTTACTTTCTGCTGATAGCAAACATGATGCGTCACGACGGCTTAATAAGCCGTAAACTGGTTGCCAGTTTGAGAACCGACAAGGAAGGTTAATGGAGTTCTAAGGCTACGGAAACGGAATCTGCGGCAGCTGTAGGCAATTTCAGATAATTGTTCCAACTCCTCAGAACAACTAGAAGCGGGCAACCTGGCATCAGTGAGCCGATGGTGAGAACATTTTGAAGCACAGTTTAACTGGCCTTCTGCACCCACTGATTTCGAGAATACGGAACACTGTACCACATGGTCGAATTCTCTCGAGGCTCCGACTCAATCAGAGATTTACAGTGTAGTACGGAGCCTCAAGCGCCATCGCGCGCCAGGTGCTGTTGCTTTGCTTCCGTCGTTGTTCAAACATGGCGGTTTCGCTTTAGTTCGCGAACTTCAAGGGCTGTTCGCCAACATATGGGCTGAGGAACGCATTCCGATCCCTTGGAGAGAATAAGTAATCGCTCCTATTTTCACAAAGGGACGGTGCGATTCCTGTGAAAATCATCTGGGTATCAGTCTCATTTCAGTAGCTCCTAAAATACTAGCGTCCATCCATCTTCACCGATTTAGTAGCAAACACAAAGAGCAAATCCGTGAGGAGCAAACTGGGTTTCGTGCCGGTCGAGGGTGCATAGTTCAAATTTTCACACTCCGTTAGTTACTGGAGCAACGCCACACTTTTCGTAAACCAACTATCGTGGTATTCCTTGACATCCGAGCGGCATTCGATTCAATCGATCTTGAACGTCTTTGGAACTGTCTCCTTAGACATGGAGTGCCGAGAAGTATGTTTGGATCTTGAAAGCATTGTATGTATGAAAGCACAAGCCTGATCCAGGCAAAGTGCCGCACAGTCAGAGACTGCACGTGGGCTGAGATACTGTCAGGTTGCCCAGGCCTAGACGAGGGGGAAACGAAATAGAAATGGTAGTGAGACGCGTGTACTCGCATGCAGCTCACTACCGTTGGCCAATCAATTTAGCACGATCCGCACAGCACATAAATGCTGCACGATTCACATATCTCATTATATTGCCAAACTTCGGGCAGTGTTCGAGCGTACGGACAATTGTCATCCCCGTTCAATATCTCCAGCCGGGTGCGGCAGAGCTGCCCTATCTGGCCGTTCGTTTTTAACTTCGCGATCGACGATGTCCTAAGGAAAGCTTTAGCTTGTCTGGTGGGCGCAGGTGTTGAACTTCTGACGTGTGGGAGAGCTACCGATCTAGAGTATGCGGATGACATCGCACTTCTGGGAGATGACCCTCATATAATGCAACAAGCCCTGAACCGCCTGGCACTTGAAGCTTCAAGGTATGGTATGTGCTTTGCGCCTAACAAGTGTAAAACACTTGGATTGGAGCGGCTTTCTTCCAAACCTAACTGTGTGCTACACTACTTTATGGCTGCGAAACCTAGTCTATCCGAGCTGAAGATGACCGTCGGCTTTCTGTTTTTGATACCCGTTGCCTGCGTAGAATTGCTCGCATTCGGTGGCAGCATCGTGTTACAAATATAGATGTCTGCAAGCGGGTGTTATTATTATCATTATCACACAAGTCTTTACAGACGATGTGCCAAGAAGTATACCATGAAGAAGGTACATGATGAAAAAAAGAAAAAGAGGAAAAAAGCAGGTGTTAGGACCAGGTGGCCACTGACTGAAAGAAATGCTGATGCTTGCTCGCTTGCCATGGTTGGGACATGTTTTAAGAATGCCTACTCACCATTTACCGTACCGCGCCTTATTCACAGAGCCTAACAGAAACTGAGAGTGAAGATCGGGTGGCCAGTCTATGACGTGGCGTGTTAGGATGAAGAAACTCACCGTAGCGCTAGGCTCAGTTGGGCGTATTCGTTTGCCTGGGTGGGGTCCAAAAGCTCCACCTAATAGTTGGCTGGAAACCTTAGGCGATATGGCTACAAAGTGAAGTCAATGGCACCAGTGTATTTTATTATGTGTCATATTTTTTATCCGGTATTATTTTATATAAAAACACAAAAAAACAAAAAATCGCATGCAGTGAAAATACAAAAACACGCTGCTTTTTTGTGCATTTGCTTTTGCGTATTCCGCTTGCCTGCTTTCCCTTTTCCACGCGCTTGCTTATCTGCTTTTTCAGCTTCATATTGCTTGGCACTTTGCCTGGCTCCAGACTTGTGCTTCATGATGATGATGGAAGCACAAACCTGATCCAGGAAAAGTGCCGCACAGTCAGAGACTGCACGTGGGCTAAGATACTGTCAGGTTGCCCAGGCCTAGACAGATACGAGGGGGGGAATAGAAATGTTAGTGAGACTCCAGCGTGTTTCTGCATGGAGCTCACTACCGTTTGCCAATCGATTTAACACGGTGTTAGCCTCACAGCACAGAAATGCTGCACGATTGCACATCAGTGCTGATAACTGACCAATATAACACAAGTTTGGTGTGTGAGCTTATTTACTTTTTGATTTGACCTAGTTTTTTACCTGCTTCGATAGCTACTCATCAAGGTTCGGCAATGTGTTGGCAATGCTCATCCTTGTTTTTTTCAGTTACCAAGACATGCCCGAAGAAGAAACAGCAAATGCAACTGAACCAACCAAATCTGAATAAACTTCCATTTACATTTTTCAAGCAATCAAACCATTTTCTTGTGAATTCTCATTGTCAAACATGTGTCTGTGATGTTGTAATTGTCTTTTGTGTGTTGCTTTTTATCTTTCTTCCAAGCCTACGTAATCCATACTGTCATGTTCGGAGTCGGTTTGATTTCTGAATGAGAATCGTGTTTTTCAACCGTTGTTGTTGATTGTTTAACTAGTAAATAACTGCTTGACTTTTAACCTATTAAACAGCATTATTTCACATGGGTGAGCGATGATGACCTTACTGGATTTTCTCTGCGTCGGGTCATGGTTTCCGTTCCATTGACAGTTCTCATTGCAAGAACTTTAATCCAGTATTCGAATCGGAATTATTCTGTCAAACGATTGAATCACGTTTTTATTTTACTTTTGAGTGGCGGCCGACGTCATTGATGTCTCAAATCACGCCAGCTTACGTGCCTTGATCACAAGAAAATGTTTCGTGCGTGTGACTTGTTTTAGATAATGTAGCCATTACTACTTGGTGAATATGTATTCAAGTGCCAAGACTTATTCCATGTTCGCACTAGGAAGGTGCGTTTTAAGAGAAAAAGCGCACTGCCGACACGTTCAATCCTTCAGATCATTTCATTGTCAATACTACTAGTCAAACTACCGTAATGGAAGTACTTCGAGTTTGACACAACCGAAGAATTATGTGTATGACGGATTGTGTGAGATTGCTTGCATTCGGTGGCAGCATTGCGTTGCTTTTATGGTATTCTGCGCATTGGTGTTCAGATTAAAACCATAGACTGAGGAAATGTTGGTGCTAGCTTGTTTGCAATAGTGAGCATAGGTTTCGTGAATAACTCCACCGCTTACCATGCCGCGCCCTGTTCGCAGAGCCTGGTGGAATCTGTAATTAGCAAATGAGTGGCCAGCCAGCATTGTAGCACGTTCAGATTAAGAGGTTCATTATAACCCTAGACCCGGTGTGACAAGCAGGATGCCGAGCAATTAAAATTCGTTAACGGCGTCGAAGATAAAGCACACATTCGTTTTCTTTTGGAATCACCCCGCTGTTCTAAAGTCTTGTCCCAGGTGAATATCTGGTCGACGCTTCCCAGAATGGGGATACCCCTTGGGTGACTTTCGTTTAGATAATGTTAGAATAATAGATACCTGTCTGTTGGCAAAATTTCTCAGAGAGAACCAAACAATCGGTACAGTGAATATATTAACGCGTCTGCATGGGTCAGGAAAGATTAGCAGAACATCGGCCACCTGGTGATTGACAGATTGTCGCCGTGAGACACTTAACATTTCGAATTCCGGTGTGGCATTACAGACACTAGTGTAAATGCAATTGTGTTTGCTTTGTTGCCGGAGTGGCATTGAGTAACAAACGCTCAAGGAACCGAGCAATATTATCAAGTTCAACTGCCCTGACGTGGTAAAAATCAAGCGAAACAACCGTTAAAATTCTACATTCACTGCAGTCTCCATTTCAATGGCTGGCGATCGTTGCGAGCCGATCGCACTACCACTCTTCTGGGAATCATAAGCAGTACTCAAGCGCGCATTACTTGCTATGGCAGATAACTGAATGCTGTTCAGTAGAGAAAAGTCAGTTTTGTATGAACAAGTGTCTTGGTTGCACGATAAAACTGAGAACACACGACTGAAGGCATTTAACGGTCGCTAATTTAAATCACCTTGTGCCATTGTTCGAGTAACATGTAACCAAGTATTTCCTAGTGCTCTTAAATGATCACTGTTCTCAACGCTTTACTAAGCCAAATGTGCCCGAAATTCGGTGTTGCAGCATCTGCTGACCCACTACGTCCATTGCATACCCAATATGTCACTCCTAATGATTCGATTAATAATAGATTGATGTATGTTATGAAAACAGTATTTAGTATTTTATTCAGTGTTATCAACCGACATACAGCGACAATAGTAATATCAAAATGGTACACCCATAGACGCTATTGGTGGACATAGCTTAGAGAGGCTTGCTATTCTACCGGGCACAATGGAAGAGAAGTGTGGTGCACACATCCCCATCACTTAAACACCACAACCGGTTTCTGGCTGTTTGTCGTCATCAGGTGGAAACAGCAAGATTAGGTTAAGTGAGCATTGAAACAGTAGTATAGTGGTAAAGAAAGGTATACTTGAATGGCACTGTTGAATAGGGTTATCACAAAGAACCAAGGTGCTGAAATACAGAATCACAAAGTATGTATGATGTATGACATGGCAAGCCTGATCAAGGCAAAGTGTCGCACAGTCAGAGACTGAACGTGGGATAAGATACTGTCAGGTTGCCCAGACCTAGACAGATAGAATCACAAAGTGATTGCTGACCAAGGATTCAAGGCGCTCCTAAAAGAATATATTGTTGGGCATGGCTTAAAGATGCTTCCTATTCTACAGGGTTTAAAGGAGGAGATGTGTGTACAGTTCCACGCAATGTCAACAAGGAAAATGAAACAATCAATACAAAGAGTGCACCGTTCCTAATCTGCAACTGGATCCAGATAGTGTTGTAAATTCAGACCTTCGCTTTGCCTAAGCCGAGACAGATTTGAGAGTGAGACCACCGCGAAGTACCGCTGGCACATCAATTATGCACGATGTGAATGGCGCAATAAAGAAATACTATACAATTGCACACTCGTTTCTGTTTAGACATGAAGTGACCCATTAAAGTTGGTGTTTTCAGAGTTTAAAAAAAAACTTCATAGTGCTCAAGCGTACGAATGATTGTCTTTCCTTATCTTTCTAGAAGTTGACGGACCTAAACCGATCGTCTGTTTATTTGAGATCGAAGATGTTTAATATGGATCGTTGGTTGGGCTTGGTGGTCTACGGGTCGACCGTCCTTAGAGTGAAGTTGTAGCACAATCCAATGTGCGCCTTCTGATGATTGTAAGCTACGATTCGTATCGTAATTCTCAAAGTAACACGGCCAGCAGAACCTACGCGGCGCCTGAAGCTCGGATGACGACGTCATCGAGGTTGATGACGAAACATCCTACTGCTACAATGCCAGGTGGTTCCAAAGGTTGTCATAGCTGGAGGTGGCAGTGGGGATAAGCTCCCAGTGTTTATAAAATGCTCCCATATGGCACGCGTCTCAAATAGCCTCTGACAATCAAGTCCAGCTTCTGGCCTGCAAGAGTGGCTCTCCGAGCCCGGCGGAACTGCTTCTACCAACAGGAGAAGGGGCGAAGGCGAGCGACTGGAGCCTGAAAACCAGTTTGCTTCGGGCAGATGGAGCTCGTTAGCCTGAAAGGGCCTTTCATCTAAGCGAAGAAAAACCCTGATTTTCAACCTCCGCTGCCTTGCGGGATACCCGATCGCGGGAAAGACTTCGGGAGAAAACCCTGAGGAAAAACCTGGAACAGTCTGCTAGACCTCTTTCTTGCAACCCCCTGCTGCCTTGCAGGTCGCACTTGGTTGTGCAAAGGCTAGAGAAGCTGACTCGAACAAACGCCGAGTGGTGCTGGGGACGCCGCTTTGTACCCAAATCCCCAAGAACTTTCATTGAAGCCGATTCATCCTCCAGGAGGAGATAGTCGCACAAAAGTAAAAGTATAAAGCCAGGTCAGCGAACACCGCTCAACGGCGTTAGAAGATACCTAAATTTTCGAATAGAAAAAATCTGAGTTGTCTCGATAGCTTAGCAGGCTATCTGACAAATAATTGATGATAAAAACTATATATATATATAGCAACGAAAGCGAAATAAGAGCTACGAACTTAGGGTACATGGATAACATCGCCTTTTGTCAGATGACTCTCATGTAAAGCAACAGGAGTTAGATAACTGGAAGCTTAAAGGTTGTGATTATGTATCAAACAAGTGTGAAATACACACTCGGGACTAAGGCAAATCTTTCACTAAATTCATGTCAAGATAGCAGCCTAATGTTTGTAAAAAAAGCTTTGTTTACCTCTAAATTTGCATTTTTCCTATTGTGCTGAGATTTCGCCCTTAAACGAAGCAGATGTAATATTTCGTCATCTACATTAATAGCAACGATATGATGCAGTGCTCCATGCTAAATGTGAAAGTACAAAGCAGTAAAAAGATGTTCTCGGGTGGCATAACTAGCATAATTAGATGCCGTCAAAATATTCCGTGGCGTCTCCGAAACTAAACAAAATTTTTTTATCATCATGACTTATCAGCAATATTCTCGAAGATAATCTTTTATACACCTGGATCAAAAATATTATACTGCCATCTGGAACACTACTATATCAGCGATCTCTCATACCGTAACCTTGAGATATCTCTGTTAAAAGCATATAGTCATCGAAAAGTTGATACTTTTTGTGATTGTGTAGCGCGAGGTTTGTCATCGTATTAAACATTAACTTAAAGCTGAGATTTCGAATATTTTCGAATAAAGCTTCTATTTACTTTACCTTTATTGCAACTTGGCTAAAAATGTGTCTCGCTTCCGACCTACCCTTCATTTTGATCACGAGAATATATACTGTACAGAATGTGTAGTATAATTTGTGCTGTTCCTTTCATAAAATTACAATAATTCTATATTGTGCACGGATGTGCAATCGTGCAGTACTTATTTGCTATGCGGCCAACATCGTGCTAAATTAATTGGCCAGAGATAGTGAGCTGCATGCTGAAACAAGCTGGAGTCTCACTACCATTACCTGTTCTTTTTTCTTCCTCATATCTGTTTAGGCCTGGGCAACCTGACAGTATCTTAGCCCACGTGCAGTCTCTGACTGTGCGGCACTTTGCCTGGATCAAGGCTTGTGCTTTCACATCACATTGACAACTAATTGCAAGTCGACTACCACTCCTCAAATACATAAGTTTTATAAAACCACACGAATAACACGACATTAACAGCTAGTTCTATTGCGGGAATGGTATGAAAGCACAAGCCTGATCCAGGCGAAGTGCCGCACAGTCAGAAACTGCATTGCGATACGATGTACGACGGTACAAAATTCAATAAACCACCATCTAGTTTTTTTATTTTGCAAAAGACGTATGTGCGCGAAACGATTTTTCGAGCTTCAGATAACTAGCAGATAACAAATCACGGCTGCGAAGAAAAAATTAACTCGTTCCGATTGCACTGGCCTAAGCAATTGGAGTGGCCTTCGATTAATCCACTTTTTGTTTGTTTGTTTCAGAGTTGTGTCTGGATAGATTAAAATATTAAACAAAAATGACTTACAACGCCTTTCGTCCTAACTGTAATATACCAGTAAACGCTAGAAAAATGTTCACGCTGAACAAATTCCAATTTTTCGGGATGATCACCAACGAATAGCGAGACCAAATGAGACCAGTTAGCGCTAACGCACAGCTTTGATATGTGCTCACTTTTTCAACCGGCCTTGTTATGTCTTTGATACCGGCAATGACGAGTGCCTATAAAACGATAAAACATGTTTTCTCATTTACCCATTTGAATGTTGGTGCCCAGAAGAAAACGGTTTTTGGTCCCGCTGGATGGTTCCAAAATGGTTGGAATTTGGCCGGGACCGATTTATCTAACACCCCGATAAATGATTTATAAATTCCACTCATATGGGATAATAAAGCTTCGCCGCTGTGAAACAGAGAAGAGTGGGATTGAATCTAAATATAAAACATGACCGTTGTCTAGTTGCAAACAAGAAAAAAATATTGTGCAGTCTTAATGGATTATAAAACATACCAATGATGTAAATAGCTGAGATAATTTTCACACTTATTAGGTATCAACCGGACAATTGTCCACGCTATTTATATGTCCCTGGCGTTTTCATGAAAAAAGCAGACCTCAAACTGTCCATAGAAAATTGAGCTCGCGCTGACAACAACGCGTACCGTGGATTAATCGAAAGTTCAAGATTTCTGGTGATACAATGCAAACAGCTTGATAGACTACCACATATTTGTATCTAATGAGGATACGAATTAGATGGTCGATTCAATAATGTACGCGTAAATGAGGTAAATGCAAAGTCGCTTTGACTCCACTGAAGCTGGACTCACTAAATAGCTCAAGATAGAAGACTTTATGGTTACAAGAAGCGGCTATCTTTGTAATTATCATAAGATATTATATGTCTGTTCATGAAAGAATAATAGGTCATAGCCAACGACAATAATTCCATGTAATGTCGCGCATAGTCGAGTTGAATACGCACCGTGAGTTATCACACAGGTGCAGTCAGATCGTGTGCAACATGCGTGTCCGAATGAATGCCTTGATAACGTGATCAGTTAAAATAGTTTCAGGGATTGCATTCGGAAGAAATCAGACACGCACCGAATAAAAGTATCGACGATTGCTAATGAGAATGGGAAGTGAGTAATGTAGCTGAATGGCTACATGTGCGTCGCTGGTTACGGTATTTGAATAAATGTTTTATGGACTCGTTGGAGGTAAGCAATATTTTGTATGTAATTATCACATCACCGTGAAGGACTCTTTTTCGGAAAAGTGTTTTAGTGTGGTTAAATTAATTTGATTGCTGAAAATTCGTGTACACGAATAAAGTCGTTTTTTACTCTAAAAGGGTGTATTAAAGGCTCGGGTGTTACATCGCATGTTGGTTCTGGAAACAACTGATGAGATTACCTGTATGACGGCATATTCTATCAGACAGTCATAATCATCATCACTGACAGCATTACACCGGTAGCGTGTACCGAATGCTTAAATGCCACACAACCATGCAAAATTAAAATCCTAAAAGATGGGACTTGAATAGCTACAGAAGGGTAAGCACAAGCAAACTAGGATGCGGTGCCTATCAAACAGTAAAATCTACGTTTTGATCTCCGCTAAATGGTCTTATAAAAAATTGCGCACGAAATTGCGAGGAATGTATTCAGGAAGATATTACGGCGAGTGAGTTGACGTGGGTGATGCAAATACTTCAGAATTTTGCACAAAACCAGTCGCTTAAACTGAAATCAATCAGGTTAAACCTCATTAGCCGATGAACATATGACACGTTTCATGGCGCCATCATATGCTTGTTTGCTCGTTGATACAGCATGATACAGACACAGTCAAAGTATTCATCGTTATAGGACAGATCACTGGTGCATACTGCGCGATTGTTCTCCACAGAACCATGAATGAATGAATGAAAGCACAAGTCTGATCCAGGCAAAGTGCCGTGCAGTCACAGACTACACATGGGTTAAGATACCGTCAGGTTGACCAGGCCTATGAGAGAGAAAATAGAATAGAATCATCACCATCCCACTTGCCCATTTGTATACTGTATTACAATGTAGGATACTTTTGAGACGATTATTGATGGATAAATCGGGTCGTATTACCTGATGCATACAGCTGGGAGGGAGCTACTGCTGGTCGTACTTTTCAAGTGTTTTTTGCTCATCCCATTCCCAGCTTTATAAATCTGCACCTTCAGCATTTAGTATGATAAGGGGCTGACCTGAACCTTTTTCGGAGCTTAACATATCCTGAACCCAAAAACCAATTTTACAAAACTACACTCGTCTGTATACATAAGTTTGCTAAAAATGCGATCAATGGATCTGCGTTCAGCTCAAATTCTCGAAGCTGTGCAGAATCATTCTCCATCATATGCCCTTATTGATAACAATTTTTGTACTTCTGTGGATACTAATAACGATCCCATAATATTTTTGACTAATCAACCGTCAACTGATCAAAATGTTCTTTCTGCTGTCAGCAGTCATGCAAGTTTCTTCTGTGTATACGGACGCCATCCCCCAGATGAATGTACCGCTAGAGAAACACTGTTACAAATGTAGTGAAATAAGTCATTTAAAAAACTTTGTCGATGAAAGTACTCACAGAAGACGACGCGATCTACTGTGAGTGCAGCTGTTGCCTCCTGCTTCTTCTCTGCGATTGTACCCTTTGTCGTTAATAGAGTTTTTCTCCAAGCTTTAATTGATACTGGCGTTCGGAAAGTTTAATTTCACATTCGGCATATTGGCAGTTGAACGTACCGGTTATTGCATCGCGTCATAATATCACTTTAGCCTCGACCAGTTTCTCCAGTCAAGCTAGAAGACATTGTTTTGTTTTACTTCATTTTCAGTCGAAGAGTTACCCTGATGTAAAGTTGTTCAAGCTAGATGACATGTGCTCTGGCATATTACTGGTCATGACTTTTGCGGCAAAATCCCTTTTCACGGAAAAAACCTAGATTTTAAGTTTGCGGTACTGCTGCCATGAAGATTAAACCACCTTCTCTTCGAATAATTGACTCGTAATTGTAGACTGGTCACAAACAAGTCAAGGCGTGACTCACCATAAGATCAGACTTTTATGATGAAATTCGTTGACTTTTGAAATAAAATATCATAGGATCTTCTCGATCACCGCGGCGATCCCAAGTGCCAGTAACTACCAAGAATAATCACAAGTGTTTAGTCATTGACTATAGTCAAATAATAAATCGCTTTACTTTACTTCATGCCTATCCGCTACCACGTATAAATGATCTGGCACACAAAAATCGCGTCTTACCATGTGTTCAGTACCATGGATCTTAAAAGTTGATATCAGATTTCTATTCACCTGATAGAACATACACTGCTTTTGATGCCTGTGGAAATCTGTGCCAGTTTTATCCAATCCCTTTAAGGCTGACCAACGGTGTCGTCGTTTTTCATAGAATCACGGATACGTTAATAAACCAAGCAAATCTGAGGACACCTTTGACTATTTACATAATGTCACAATCTGCGACAAATCAACATCCGACAATGACAAATTTATCTAGATGCAATGAGGTTGTCGAACCGTACAGAATCATTATCAACACAGACAGTACTCTCGCTCGCCAACGAAAATTGTAATGGATATATTCGACCAGATGTCGAACGTTTTCGACGTCTTCCAGAAATGGAAACACTCGGTAGTTTAAAGTCACAATAGCGGATCGTTGGCTTATTCGCCTATTATTGCAATGGCTACCCAAAATCTCGGGAAAAAATAATGGTGTGATTTATAACAGGACCCTTCCACTTCCAAGGAATGTTCTAAACATATATGAATCATTGTGGCGCTAATTAGAGAATGCCACGCTGAATGTTATCCAGCCGAACATACCACTTGTCGAGACGGACGCTTCAGACGTCGCACTGCCGCCATTTTGAGCCAACGGGGGAAACCTGTTGCTTTTCCTCCCGAACACATATACCCAGCTATGATGAAAGAAGCCTATGCTATCGTGGAAGCAGTCAAGAAATGGCCACGTTATCTGATTGGCAGTCATTTCAAATTAGTGACCGATTAACGGTTGCCTTCATATGACATTCAACGCACAAGCAAGATCAAGAATGACAAAATTCTTCGTTGGCACCTGGAATTAGCCGATTTCCATTATGACATTGAAATCAGAATCTTGCTGCTGATACTCTTTCCAGACATTGCTCGGCCACGTGATGTGATATAAATAAATTGCATGAACTTCATGAAACTACTCGCATATTGCGATTCATTCAGGCAAGAAATTTAGCTCACTCTGTTTCAGACGTGAAACAAGTTGTCAACAAATATCGAAGTTATTAAAAATTCAAACCAAAGTTTAAAAATCCTTCTCCCGTCAACCTCGATAAGGCTACCAAACCTTTAGAGCGCTGGAGCATTGACTTCAAGGGTTCCCTACCGTCTAAGTCTATTAGTAGATATCTTTTGACGTGTATTGACGAAAGCTCCCGTTTTCCTGTCTGATTCCCATGACTTAAACTGTTGTGATGCATTGCCTGACCCAATTATGGGCGACTTTTGGCATGCCGGCGTATACACATTCTGACAAAGAAGCGGCTTTTATGTCCCAGGAACTTCGAACATTCCTACACGATAAGGGAATAGCAGAGTCGCAAATCCAGGTAAAATCTCCAACGCAACGAACAGGTTGAACGACTGAATGGAACACGTTGGAGGACGATCCAGTTTGCACTGAAATCGAGGAAGTTGCCAATCAGTCACTGGGAAGACCTCCTCCTGCAAGTGTTACACTCGATTCGCTCCTTATTATGCACATCTACTAACGCCGCTCTTCATGAACGTATATTCTCGCATTGCCGAAAGTCTACCACTTGCGTATTTCTTCGCACTTAGTTTTCCCGGTCTCGTGCTGAGGAAATATAAACGCACTTCTAAATACAATTCCGTGGCGAATGTAATGGACATACTTGAGTGTAATCAACAATATGTCTTCATTCGGCTACCTGTTAGAAGACAGGGAACGGCTTGATTAAGACATTTGGTACCATTTGGTAAGAGGCAAATTCTACCACCTGAACACGATCCTACATTGTTTTAACAGATAGAAAAAAAGTTCCCGATTCCGATATTGCGGATTCGGATCATCATCATCATCATCACAGACAGCATTACACCGGTAGCGCGTACCGAATGCTTAACTGCCACACAACCATGAAAAAGTAAAATCCTAAAAGATGGGGAAGGGTGGGACTTAAATAGCTACGGATTCTATAGAAGAGTAGGCACAAACAAACTGGGATGAGGTGCCTACACCTCGAATGAAACATGCATTCAAACAAGTTTCGTGAATGAGTAGAGAGACATCAGCATGGCAGCTTCTTTGCGGCTTTCACTGCTATGCATCATAACAAGCTTTTCTCGTCACTCCGCTTGACAACATACAAGGTTAAGCAAACACTCCAAGAAGATGCTTAGTGCAAGACCACCATTTAACACGGTTTATGGACATATCGTGAACTGATGTGCAATCGTGCAGTATTTCTGTGCTGTACGGCTAACATTGTGCTAAATTGATTGGCCAGCGGTAGTGAGCTGCATGCTGAAAAACGCTGGAGTCTCACTACCATTTCTATTTTTATTTACCCCTTCATATCTGTCTAGGCCTGGGCAACCTGACAGTAATATCGCCCACGTGCAGTCTCTGACTGTGCGGCACTTTGCCTGGATCAGGCTTGTGCTTTCATACATATACATACATATCCTGAAGCGTAACTAGCCATTGCGATATCTGATCGCGGGGACACCAGTCTGGAAGACGCGATGCGCCGACTTTGGAAAGGTTCCATTGACAGAACCGCTTTCTGGGACTGTCTCATTCGCCATGGTGTTCCACCGAAGTACGTAATCCTGCTCAAGAAGCTGTACTGCCACACCACCGGCAGAGTCAAAGCCTATGGTGATTTATCCAAGCAGTTTACCATTTCCAGCTGGGTTCGTCAAGGATGTCCGATCTCCCCATTCCTATTTAACTTTGCGATTGACGATGTCATGCAGGCAGCAACAGCCCAGCTACCGAATTGTGGGATCGACCTGCTCCCCGGTCGACGAGTTATGGATCTGGACTATGCTGACGACATTGCTCTCCTCGGAGAGGATGCTTGCGCCATACAAAGCGCTTTGGATCTACTCGTTGATCAGTTGTCGCTGTATGGATTACATTTCTCTCCGTCAAAATGCAAAGTGTTCCTACAGGATTGGACAGACCCAACACTTGATTTGACGATCGAAAACCATAAACTGGAAGTGACTGACAGATTCACCTACCTAGGGAGCTGCATCACCACTGGGGGCGATATCGAAGCTGAAATCACAGCACGGATTGCAAGAGCACGCCACGCTTTCGCTGGGCTACGGCATCTGTGGCGCCGACGCGATGTTGGATTACGCTTGAAGGGCAGAGTGTACCAGGCCACCGTACGAGCAGTTCTACTGTATGGCTGCGAGACGTGGACGCTGCGACAAGCCGATAGTCAACGATTATCGACGTTTGATCATCGCTGCCTGCGGAGTATAGCTCGTTTAAGCTGGCAACAGAAAGTCAAAAATGATGACGTCAGGAGGGCAGTCCTCGGCGATCGCTCTGTGCCACTCTCCGATCACATATCCATGTGCCAGCTGAGATGGCTGGGGCACGTTCTCCGTATGGATGAGCGACGCCTTCCTCGCCTAGCTCTTTTTGCTCTCGCTGGACCTGATTGGAAACGTCGCCGTGGCGGACAAAGGAATACCTGGCGGAAGACCCTCAAGCGTCTAACAGCCCCACTAGCCATCGTGGGAACATCGCGCTTACCCGGGTGGGGTCCGAAGGACCGTGAAGATATGTGGCTGATAACACTCAGTGTGATGGCAAAAGAAAGGAACCAGTGGCGAGAATCCTGCCGTGCTTGTGTTCCCGTTTATCAATGACCCTTCCCCCTCCCTTTTTCCAAAAAGACAAAAAAAGATCAAAAACGGCATGTGTAAAAAGACAGACAAAAAATCCCCCCTCTTTTTTCTTCTTTCATCATGTACCTCTTTCATGGTATACTTGTTGGCACATCGTCTGCAAAGACTTGTGTGATAATAATAATAATAATTACTAGTAAGGGTTTTTAACTGCTTATGCCATGTGACGGTTTGGCCGGTTTCGGATAGGGTAGTGCCTAATATGGAGCCTTGTCAAAGAGTAAACTGAACCAAATCCGACACAATCCTATCCGGATGTGCATCAAATGTTGATAAACAACAACGTGCAACTGTACCATCTTCGGAATCGCGAGAGCTAACCCCGAATACATACACAATCGTCTATACTGTTCAACCACCATTTTGCGCAATCATTGCCAAAATCCAAACAACTTTGATACATTTACGCATCCGCGCCGGTGAGAATCCAGTATGTTTGTTGATATATGTAATTGTACCCCACTAAACTCTAGCTGTTTTTCAGCCAATACTTTTGTCTTCTCACTAGTTGTCTGATCGCTTGAGATAATCACAGCCGGAATTGTAAAAACTTCGTCTGACACTCTTACTTAAAAGACCGTGTGCAATATACAGTTGTGAATGGCAATATCCCATTCGATTACGTGGCGCCATTCTTTCTCGATTCTTATTCTCCGTTTACATTTCTGATCTTCCTCCTCGTTGATGTCACGGATTGCATCCCCCCACGCTCGACGGTCAGAGGCGAGATCTGTGCAGATTCTAAGCCAGGTACGGTCGCACGCGCGCCAACCGTATGCCGATTGTAACCCAACAGCCTCACATTCGACCTCACGGTAGCGAGACAAGTCTTCACTTGTCCTCTGCGACGACAACGCAATTCCGTGCAGTGTCGGCTATAGGGTCACACTGGTTATTTCAGCGTTCGAACGTCTCAGAGTGTGGCCAAACCATTTCAGTCAGTGTTGTCGCAACATTGAACTCAGGTGAGGGATATCGAAATAACAGTGGCGAACCTCGTCATTGGGTACTCGCTCATCCCATCGAACATTGAGGATGCGTCGGAGACACTGGTGGTCGAAAACCTCTAGTTTCCGCACATCCTCCACCCAAACAGGCCACGCCTCGCATCCATAGTTCAGAAGTGGGCTAATCGCCGCTGTGTAAACACGCATCTTTGTGCATCAGCTGATTTTTCTACCGTTAAATAAAACCCAACGCAGTCGCGAAAAGGCCGCGCGCGCAGCTTTTATGCGGGCCAGTATCTCATCCTGGGCTTGGTCTGAAGGTAGCACGGACAAGCCAATGTAACGGAAGGTGTTCACCACCTCCATGTTCTCGCCATCAATCTTCAGAAGTAGGTGAGGTCCGGCGGTGTTGGTGAAATAATTTGTTTTGCGCGTAATGGTTCGTAGCCCCAAAATAGAGGCAATCGACCTGAGGCGTTCGAGAATCAGACGAAGCGTTCCATGATCATCCCCCAAGATAAAGGCGTCGTCGGCATTCTCCAAATCGGCAATCGAAACGCTCGGACTCAGTATTAGAACGGCGTAGTCTACAAGCGCCTGCTTCACCTTCCAATCGATCGCGAAGTTGAATAGCACACGGGACATAGGGCTCCCTTGCCGGACACCATTTCATATGCGCGTACGCGGCTCTGCGTGAATGAGTAGTACACGTGGATCAGAAGATTCGCAAAATGTCAATGAACTACGCTGCAAGCCAAGAGCTTGACTCGGTTATTAGAGGCGATATGAAAAGGTTATAAACGTAACAATATACATTTTCGTGTACCCATGAAACAAGGCAAAAATGAAAGTTGGCGGACAAGTGTTGCACAAACTCTGGCGTGACTAACATTGTTTTAATGAGGTTACGTGACATGTTTGGTACGGATTATTTGGAGAAAAACACAAGGCGGTGCGTTAAACAAGGATATCACGGAGCCCACATAGAGTATAGAAAACATTAGCCGTCGTAACAGAGAACCCCTACTTAAGTGCCCACAGAAACCTGATTGCATCACATATTTCTGGGAACGCCTGTTTTAGTTTGCAAGAGCCGGCTACTAAAACACCAAGGTATATCGTTAATCAAAGTTGCACATGGTCGAAAGTGTCTAGAAACCAATCGCGTCGCTAGATGTCCCTCGACGGTATGCGTTGAGCACCCGGCATTTCAATATTGATTATACCGGTCGTATGGATTCACACATTCTTGTTTCCGGAAAACAATGGAAAAATGCATAAACAATAACACAAAAACATTGTTCTTGATTTTTCAAGATATTTTTTTTCTAAACAATATTTGTGAATAGATTTTGCCTGTTTATCCAATTTCATCTTAAAGCTGGACCATTTGAGAGCCTATTACAGTCTAAATACGAGGTAGATAAAAAGTGCGCGCGTGCCAGCACTTATGGTCTAGCTTTTAGAGGTTTTATTGAGTTACCGCATGTCGCTGTTTCAAGGGAGCGCCTGCGTAAACCAGTAATATTATCTCCCATAAAACCCTTTATAATTTTGAAGACTTTCATTAAGTCCCCTCACAGGCTCTACCTTATCATTGAGAACGCATTGAGATCCTTTAGTCGTGAATTATAGGTTTTACCAGTCTGATCATTAACCATCCTAGTTTCAAGGCGATGGACTTTTTCGAGGCACTCCATATCTTTCTTTAAGTACGGTGCCCATTATTGAACACAGTATTTCAGAGTAGACCACTTGGAATTTCCTGTAATAGTTATGCTGAGATCTTTCGTTTTATACGCCGCGGCAATTTTGCTGGTTTAATCGCGAACTTCTAGTTGTCAATAGCGACTGTTCTTCTTCTTCCCCACGTAAGCCGCATCAGATTTTGTTTACTGACATACTCCAGCCATTGGCATGATCGCCATTCAAATGAACGGGTTTCATTTAACGGTAGATTGCCTTTACAAAACAGCCGGCAAGCGTTTGTCAAGTGCAAGTTTGAACTGCTCTTCCGTTGTTGCACCAAATACTGCTCCCGGAAGGGCATTCCACGTATTCACAATCCTGGTGGATAAGGTGCACTTCGCAGCAAACCGTAGAGTTCTCCGCTTCTGAAGCTTCATATCATGACCTCGAGTTTTGGCATTCGTCATGAGCACGAAATACTTAGACAGCTCATTACCATATTCTCCCAGTAAGATCCGCCTTATCATCAGCAAATCATACCTGATTCAGTGATACTCAAGCAGGAAAAAGTCGAGTATTCTTCGACGCTATTCATAGCTCAATGATTTAGTGCCGATAACCATCTTTTTTGCAGGACGTTGCACTCGCTTCAGCGCATTACATTGGGTAGACAGCTGGAAGTCCATACACAAGGATGGATCTGATGTGCGCGCCGTATAACACGTTGAACAAATCAGCTGATATAACAGAAAATGATCTGCGAATTGCCAACAGAAAGCTGTTTTCGTTGCCAATCTTTTTCGTAGAAAGGCGTTTCTCATCAGCTACTGGTACAATGGTATCGCTTCCGATGTAACATCACCTATGCGGTCGACCAGATCCCGGGTGAAGAAAGGCACATTTTAGTGGTTAATCGAGAGCAACCACTTTTTAGACTAGGCCATAATTTTGTTAATGTCTTCCTGTATGCTCTCGCATTGCTCCAGAGTAGATACTGAAGCCCACAATTTAAGATCGTCTGCAAATGACAAGCACTTCGATTGGATTACGACGGGTAAATAACTAAAAATAACCCTGAACAGAAAGGGGCCGAGAACGGCCTCTTGTAGGACACCGGTGGTCGCACCTCTAGGCTCCGAAAAAGCGTTGTTCACACAAACTTGATTCGTCCACCCAAACAAAAAATCTGCAATCCATTCCTGCAGAGTGTCGTGGATATTCATTCACATCAGCTTCACAATCAGACGGCCGTGGTACACGATCGAACGTTTGCTAAAGTTGATAGAAATTATATCAACTAAACTACCTGGGCAACCTGACAGTATCTTCGCCCACGTGCAGTCTCTGACTGTGCGGCACTTTGCCTGGATCAGGCTTGTGCTTTCATACCATACCATATCTGCATCGATTAGCTCGCAACAGTGCTCACGCGCTGTCAAAAGATTTGAGACACATGATCTGTTTGGTGAATCTATGCTGTTCTGCGGTTAAGCTTCTCGATTTTAATGTAAAATTTTCCAGCTCATTCGCCAGTATCTGTTGGATAGTCCTCCCGACAAGTGATGTTAATGTAACAGGTCGATAGTTGACAGCTAATCTAGAATCTCCTTCCTTGAACATTGGCTTGATGATACCTTCTTTCGATCTTTAAAGCAAGCGAGCGGAATCCATAGAACTTTGGAATATATGAGTCAGTAGGCCATCGATGATAGGTGCTAGTTCTTCAAACAGATGCAGATGAATCCCATCTGGACATGGGGAGAATTGTATGTCAAACATTTCTAGACATTGGATCAATTATCAAATAATTTAAGAAACCCTGCTGGACTATCAAATCTGGCAACTGACTATGCTCTGTTGTATACACGGAGGCTGCTATGATTGAATTTTGCTGCTATATGCTATATCACCTTCTTCTAGTCTTATTGTAATACTCTTTCTCTTTGCAGCCACTATACTCCAATTGTGATTTGAATAAAGCCTAGCTTACAGGCAATCATTCTTCTCACTCGTTTGTTTGATTGATCAATCAGTACAATTTATTCAAATCACTATTTGCAAATGGAACGGTTTCTGCGACCTGAGAAATTCAATGCTGACCCAAACGCCTCAGACGCCGCTAAACGTTGGAAACACTGGTTTAACACATTTTCTAATTTTCTCAATGAGCTGAACGACCTCGAACCAGATAAGCTGAAAGTATTATTCAACTTCGTTTCCTCTGATGTATATGATTTACTTGCGGATTGTACTACATACGCCGAAGCCATTTCCACCTTGGAGGCCTTATATGTTAAACCGAAAAATGAAATTTTCGCTCGACATCTATTGGCGACATGCAAGCAAGAAGACGGTCAATCACTCGACCTATTCACTCATAAACTACGAAACCTTGCCAGGGATTGTAATTTCAATGCTGTCAGTATGGAGCAGTATAAAGATGATGCACTCCGAGATGCCTTTATCAGCGGTATTCAGTCCACTGCAACCCGACAGAGATTGTTAGAACATTCAACACTCAACTTCCAGAAAGCATTCGATACAGCAAGATCACTCGAACTAGCTCTCAAACAATCTGAATCTTATGCTAACAGGCTGCCATGCACCAACAATGATATCCCCCTTAACCAAACACAAATACACCCAGATACGCCTGTAGAGGTGACTGCCGCCGCGCATACTGCAAAATGTTATTTTTGTGGGTTATCTAGGCATCCAAGATCAAAATGTCCTGCCAGAGAAGTTGTTTGCAAAGGATGTGGAAAAAAAGGTCATTTTCAACGAGTTTGTTTGTCATCATCTGACACAAGAAGTAACCGTCCATCGACAAGTTCAGTTGTTTCCGCTTTGTTCTGTTCCGCTGCTCCTGTATCCCTGTCTAATGCAATCATTATTGTTTACGTCAAAGGCATCCGACTGCAGGCTCTCATAGATACTGGGAGCTCTGAGAGCTACATAAATTCCTCGGTTGTTCGTAAGAACTCTTGGGAACTAGTTCCGTGTATAAACAAAATCACTCTTGCTAATACCGAACATACGAGTCAAACCGAAGGCATGGTTTATCTACCCATTCGCTACAAGAAATCAGTTTATCCACAATTCAAATTTTCAGTCATGCCTAATCTGTGTGCAGATGTACTGTTTGGACATGACTTTTTGAAAATGCACGAAAAGGTCGAGATCCCGTTCGGAGGCCCCAAACCTTCGCTCTCTATATGTGGACTTATGGCAGCCAAAGTCACACCTCCGTCTCTCTTCGAAAACTTATCTGCTGACTGCAAGCCTATAGCCACTAAATCCAGACGCCACTCTTTTGTCGATGAGCGTTTCATCAGATCGGAGATTGAACAATTGTTGAAAGAAGGTATAATTGAGCCATCATCTTCACCCTGGCGGGCTCAGGTTCTAATTACTACCAGCGAACGTCACAAAAAGCGGTTAGTTATTGATTATAGCCAGACAATTAACAGGTTCACGCAACTTGATGCTTACCCTTTGCCAAGGATCGATCAACTAGTTGAAAATGTCGCTGTTTACAATGTTTTCAGTACTCTAGATCTGCGGAGCGCATATCACCAAATACCCCTACGTGACGGGGATAAACCATTCACCGCATTCGAAGCTGCCGGCAAACTCTACCAATTCCGTCGAATTCCATTTGGTGTGACCAACGGAGTCGCGTGTTTCCAGCGGATCATTGATGAACTAATAATCAAAGAAAAACTATCTGGCACGTTCGCGTACATTGACAATGTCGTCATCTGTGGGCGAGATAAAGCCGATCACGACAGAAACCTATCCAACTTTTTAAAAACTGCAGAAATGTACGGACTAACGTTCAATGATACGAAGAGTATAATTGCCGTGAGTTCTATCAAAATACTCGGTTACGAGGTGTCCAAAGGTATCATCAAACCTGACCAAGACCGCCTGGCCCCTCTAAGAGAATTACCACCACCAGTCGATCTTAAATCTCAACAACGAGCAGTTGGCATGTTTGCCTATTACTCCCATTGGATACCCAGCTTTTCAGACACTATATATCCACTTATCCATAACCGAGTTTTCCCCCTTCCTGAATCTGCGCTTACTGCTTTCAAACAGTTGAAAAGCCGTCTCGAGGATGCCTTGCTAATCACAATCGATCATGCGGTTCCATTGACAGTAGAAACTGATGCATCTGACGTCGCGATCGCCGCAACGCTTAATCAGAGTGGTAGACCAGTAGCTTTCTTCTCACGAACGTTGAATCACAGTGAGCAACACCACTCGGCTATCGAAAAAGAGGCGTGTGCAATCGTTGAAGCTGTCAGGAAATGGAGGCATTATCTTATAAACCACCCATTCAGACTAGTGACAGACCAGCGTTCCGTCTCTTTTATGTATGACAATAGACAGCGTGGTAAAATTAAAAACGACAAGATTCAACGTTGGCGTTTAGAGCTGTCACAATACCAATATGATGTGGTTTACCGACCAGGCCGACAGAATCAAGCAGCGGATGCACTTTCACGTGCCGTATGTGGTTTTGTGGAACCATTAATAAAACTGCGTCAGCTACATGATAACTTATGCCACCCTGGCGTCACCCGCTTCATGCACTTTATTCGAGCGCGAAACTTGCCTTACTCCTTGGATGAGATCCGTAAAATGACTGCTGATTGTTCTGTCTGTTGTGAAATAAAGCCACAATACTTCAAACCTACAGGCGCCCACTTGATAAAGGCTACCCAGCCTTTCGAAAGACTCAGTCTCGATTTTAAAGGACCACTACCATCAACAAGCCGGAACCGCTACTTGCTAACAATCATCGATGAATATTCCCGCTTCCCGTTCGCTTTTCCTTGCCCTGACATGACATCACAACCTATCATCAATTGCCTTCTGGTAGTTTTCACAACATTTGGCACGCCGGGTTTTATACACTCTGATCGCGGTTCCTCTTTCATGTCTAATGAACTAAGACAATTCCTTCACAACAACGGCATCGCTACTAGCCGTACAACGCCATATAATCCACAGTGCAACGGTCAAGTGGAACGGCTCAATGGCACTTTATGGAAGTCGATTCTACTCACTCTGAAATCCCGTGGTCTCCTTACTGGCCAATGGGAGACGGTCCTTCTAGATGCATTGCACTCAATTCGGTCGCTACTGTGCACCGCGACAAACACCACACCACATGAACGCCTATTCGCATACAATCGTCGATCAGCGACTGGTACTACCCTTCCTACGTGGCTAACTACACCCGGTATTGTGTTGCTCAAGAAACATTCCCGTGATTCCAAATACGATACTTGTGTTGATGAAGTTGAATTGTTAGAATGCAACCCGCAGTATGCCCACGTCCGTTTACCTTATGGTCGAGAAGATACAGTTTCAATCCGTCATCTAGCTCCAAAAGGTAACGATTGTCTGCAGGCCACTCGCCCTACTAATCTTGAGCAACACACTCCTGTTAATCCTGACGAACATTCTGAAACTCCTGAATTCGGTGGTGATGATTGCGCAAAGTCCCTCGCTCCTCGTTTAACCCAACCTGATGCAACTGAATCGAAACTCGAGGATCATATACAAAAACAACAAAGAGTTCATTCTTACAATTTACGCAACAGACAAGCATGATATTGCACATTTTTGTTTATCACCATACTGTCATTCATATTCGGCGGGGGAGAATGCTATGATTGAATTTTGCTGCTATATGCTTTATCACCTCCTTCTAGTCTTATTGTAATACTCTTTCTCTTTGCAGCCACTATACTCCAATTGTGATTTGAATAAAGCCTAGCTTACAGGCAATCATTCTTCTCACTCGTTTGTTTGATTTATCAATCATACGAGCATACTGCGTGGCGAGCAACTCAGGCTTCAGATCATTTCGTTCAATTAACTTACCTTCCTGATTCACCAAAGTAGGTAAATGTGAAGGAGATTTTGTTCTCTTACGCATGTAAGCAAAAAGCGCTTTGGCCATGCTTTTGATTCCTTTGACAGGGACAACTCAAATGCAATTTTCATTTCCCGCTTCTAAGTGGTGCAAAGGTTGAGAATACCTTTATATTCAAAATAAGCTCATACTGATTGCCTCTGTGCATAAGATTTCCAAAGACGTTTTTTTCTATTGAGTAAACTTCTAATAGATTTATCCATCCAGGGCGGGCCTCTGGCCAATGTGTGAGGAAATTCCAGGGGCACAAGCTTCTATAACTTTCGTGATATTACACAAAAAGTTTTCCCACGTTAATTTCTATGGCGTGGACCAATCTAACTGATTTGCGAATAACATGAGTTCTCCCATTTTCATTTTCCATTAATTTCGCTGTGGCCCCATGCATTCTAAGAGTTACGCCTGAAATCCATTTCCCACAATTGACCAATCATCCCAGTTGATATCAGGTGTTTTCAAGTACACCATTATTAGGCATTCGATTAATCGAGTGTTTTTGTAAAATTGCCGTCACGATGCGGTGAGCGATAAAGAACACTCACCACAGATTCACCATAGCTCCTCTGCCGTGGCGAGGTCGTTTCGGTGACGTTCGCGAACGGTTATCGCCAGGTGAATTTCAGCATAAGGTGCTACCCCACCAACAATACGACTGGTTCGATCACTACGGAAAACCTGATTACTTGGGATAAAGAGTTCATTGTTCCCATAATCAGATGAGCGCCATATTTCTGTCTCCGCAATCACATCCGGATATTGAAAAAGCGCGATTTCATTAAACTGATCCACCTTGTTTATCAAACTCCTCGCATTGAAGTATAATAGATTTAATGGATCGAATCCCTCACAGCAATTTACGTGGTTGTTAACGTTTTCCATCGTATGCGTTGCTAATTATCCACAACTCCAAACTCCACATAATGAAGATCGATTTCACTAAATTGCAATCTTCTTCTTCTTCTTCTGAATAGACGGCAGGAGGACTACAGTCCGTGAAAGCCGCTTCACCTCCCGGGTCTCTGCTATCTCAGCGTAGATTCCTCACGAGGAGTAACTGAGCTGAAAGAGTAGGCGAATCGCGCAGGATAGCGGGAAGTTCACCGTCCAATATGCGTTTAAACTGCTCTTCGGTGACTGCCCCGACTGCATCAGCGGAGAGTGCATTCCAAATATTGACCACTCTGGTCGACAGAGTAAACGATGGCTTCAGGTGTTCCGTTCGGCGCTTCTGCAACTTCAGCGAATGACCTCTAGTTCTGGAGTCCGTGGATACCGGAAAAGAATTGTTGAAGTTCCGTTCCGTAATATCCAAGCAGGATTCTCCGCGTGACCAGCAAATCATATCGCATTCTTCGATATTCCAGTGGGAAAAGTTTGAGTTCCCGCAATCGGTCGTCATAGGGAATACGAAACATACCCCTCACGCACTTGGTAGCCCTCCTTTGGACTTTCTCCAGACGATCCTTCTCCCCTTTGGTTAACGGATAGTTCACCGGAAGCCCAAATTCTAATATTGGTCTGACGTGAGAGCTATACAGAACTTGAAAAACTTTGGGATTTATCTCTAAGAAGGATCGTCTCAATGCCCACCACATGCGGCTGGCAGAACCGACCTTTCTGGTAGTATCCTCCGCAGTTTTGAGGGATGAAGTTACTATCACCCCCAAATCTCGCTCTACATCAACTATCCTGATACCATGGCCCTCCAATCGATGTCGAAGTTCCCGAGTGGCAGCTTCCATTCGAATTCCATCCGCTGGGGAAACATCCCGACAGATGGGATATGTTTCTCTGAGAATTCATGAACTTTTGATGAATACAATACAATATTACGAGCTGAAGTGTTCAAGTTCAAGTTGCACAGGTATGAAAGTAGCTAATAGCCAATCACGCACCAAGACAAGCCAATAAGAGAAAAATTAACTCAGATAAGAATAAACTTTCTAAGCCACTTTATATGAACACGATGAAGAATTATGTTCTATTTGCGATATTGCACTTGAATAGTGCATAGACCACATACACATTAACTTCGAACAAAATACATTTTACGCGCTTCTCATTTTGATTATTTTGATCTAATTAAAATACGGAATCCGAATTGTAATAAGTTTCATGAAGTTCTATACATGGTAACAAAATATTCATTTGCATGCAAATGAATATTTTGTTTCATGGTTATGGGTTTTAACCCATTAAACATGTGTTTGGACACATGTACGTACAACATGATTATTCAAAAATAAAATTATTATACCATTAACCACAATCATTATGGGGTTATCTGTCCAAATTTCGTATGTTTCGGTCACTGTACGCTTTTCAGTTTAGTTCAGTTCAGTTATCACAGGACTGTGAATGACTGATAAGCCAATCAAGCGTCCAGAATATCTTTCTTTGGAAAGCTTCAAGGGAGCACTCGCCATTGTTCAGTTCAGTTCAGTTCAGTTCAGTAGGCACAGGACTGTAAGTGGCTGACAAGCCAATCGAACGTCCAGAATTTCTTTCGGTGGAAAGCTGCGGAGAAGCACCCACCACTGCAAAAGGGTCAATCCTTTTTCTCCGTGTGGAACCTCTGATGGTCGTAGGACTAGGAGAATGTTGTTGGGAGAGCACCGCGCTATAATCGATGCACTGCCAAAAGGTAATTTTCTTTCGTCTCCGCTTGCAATATCTGATGACCGCGGTGCCAGGCGCTGTAGTAGGAGGATAGTAGTAGGACAGCAACGCGCAATAATCGATGCTGGAAAAAAGAAAAAGCAGTTTCTCCTCACCAGCACGGTGAGAGGTCAACTGATGGAGAATTAAGAATAAGAAGATGCTCTAGAATTGCTACAGTGAATAGCGAGCAAAATGGAGGACAACCTAAGCATGGAAATCATGGGATGCAATCAGAGAATAACTTACCCCAGTCACGGTCTAAACCCTGCTTGAAAGTTGAGACGGAACTACAGGAGATAAGTTCTTCAGCGAGCTTGTTCCAGAAGTTGACCACCCTGAAGCTGAAAAAGGTTTTCCTAGAATCTAGTTGACATCGTTCCTTAGCAAACTTGAGTGCGTGTCAGCGAGTGCCCAGCTTGGGACTTAAGGTAAAGATGTCATCTGGATTAACGCCGCTTAAGCCCTTTAAGATCTTAAAGGTTTCAATCAAATTTCCTCTCAAACGACGATGCTTAAGAGAGAAAAGACCTAGAGCCCAAAGGCGATCAGCATATCCTTTTCCACGCTGACCCTCAATCATGCGTGTTGCTAGTCGCTGGACGCATTCAAGTCGAATGATATCCTTCTGGTAGTGAGGACATCACAGCTGGACACAATATTCCAAATGCGGCCTGACTAACGCCTTGTAAAGTGACAGGAACACGTCGGGACTTCTACTGGAAAGCACCGACTTCAACCGAAGGAGCACATTGCGTGCACGTTGCACTGCAGCAGCGCATTGGTCCTCCCATTTGAAGTCAGCTCTAACTAGAACACCCAAGTCTTTAACCCGCTGTGTGGCATCAACGCTAATCAGAATACCTGACACCTGGACTGTGATCTTGTCGACCAGAGCAGACAAGAGTTGGCACTTAATAAGGTTCAGTGGGAGGTCCCACCGTATGGACCAGTCAATGACCCGCTCGAGGTCGTGCATCAGGGTATCTTCATTCGTTGAAGCAATGAACTTCACGTCATCCGCGAAAATGATGCACGGGCACTCCAAGATAGGCGACAAGTCATCGATAAAAATCAGAAAGAGCAGCGGACCGAGCACATACCGCTGAGGCACCCCACTTATCACCTCCGTTTGGATCGACAACGTAGATCCTACTCGTACTCTAAATGTCCTACCTGTCAGGAATGATTTTATCCAAGCAAGTAAACTACCCCGTATGCCTTTTGCTGCCAGCTGAGTTTCTAAAAATCTGTGGCTGACGGAATCGAAAGCCTTGCTAAAATCTAGGTAGAGCGCTTCGACCGGCTTCCCTTCATCCAACCTTTTCGTAGCAATATTGAGAAAACTCAAGAGGTTAGTCAGACAAGACCTCCCTTTCAGGAATCCATGTTGAGCTACACTAAGTACAGAATGCTGGCAGAGATGCTGGCAGATTTTGTCGCGTATAAGTCTTTCTAATACTTTCGAGACGATGCTGGTCAGGCTGACTGGTCTATAGTTACCAAGAATCGACCTGCAACCACCTTTGTGTATTGGTACTACTATGGCTTCTTTCCACTCACGAGGAACCATACCCGAGTGCAAACATGAATTGAAGAGCTCACATAGTGGTTCTGCAAGCACTGTGGCGAGATTTCTCAGCATAATTGAGTGGATGTCATCCGAACCATGAGCCTTGTTAGCACGAACATGAATAAGAGCTCCATACACCTCCGCCTCATTAAAGGACAAATCATCCAGTGCAGGGACACCAGATGGAAAGTTAAGCAACTCAGACGGTGTGAGTAAAGAATTATCCCTTCGCTGAACGCTACTGTGAAACTTTGAGAAGGCTGTCGCTTTGGCTAGGTCACTATTAGCTACTTGTCCATCCTCCAGTTTTAAGTCACCGATGTTTACCCTAGTTTTTCCTTTAGATTGCGCGTAACTGTAAAACCTTTTCGGGTTGGATTTAGCATCAATGGCTAAGGATAACTCAAACTTATGTTTGAGCACACGCTGCATTTTGACACAAGCGTTTCGGGCGGTTCTGTAACGGACTCACGAACCAGAGGTGAGCGATAGCTTATATTGCCTCCATAAGCGATCACGTTTATGAACAGAACGACGAACGCTGGGGAACCACCAGGGTGGCCGCTGGTGCTTATCCACGCATTGCAGTAAGGCATGTAGGTCTCGTAGCCCGTTAAGAAATTTGCAAATTCTGTCCCAGTTTTCAGTTACACTATAATCACTCGAGAACAGAAGGCAAGATTTTGATGACTCTAAAAGTAGGCCCCAGTCAACACTACTAAAATTACCTCTAGGGCGCGCAAGAGGTTTGTGAAAGTGCAACAGCGCTTCGAAGCCTAACATAACGTGGTCGCTTTTGCCAAGAGGGGGTAGGAACTTGACATTCTTGACAGCTTCTAGCTGAGACGACAGCACCAAGTCAAGAGTGGATGGAGTGCATCCATCGCGGAACCTAGTGGGTTCGTTCACGTGCTGATGTAATCCATGATAGTGGATCCAATCGAGAAAAGATGCGGATTGCTCAGTGAGTACCCCTGAGGGAGCTGACCAGTCTATATATGGGAGATTAAAATCACCTAGAATGAGTACGCTTGGGGCTGATTGAAACAACCCGTCAAGCATCTCAAGCAGTTGACTAATTTCTCGCAGAGTTGCACAGGGCGTAACGTAAACACAAGCAATCGCCAGTGCTGAATTGTAGCAAGTCAGGACACTAGTAACAACTTGGAAATTTTCAATAGCGAGTGATAAACCTGGGCCCGTATTGTGCAGACCATATTCAAGGAAAAGAGCCACGCCTCCGCCTCTTCTATCGCCAGGTCTATCGCATCTGATGACAAGATACTGTTCGCCGATACTAGCTGGCACAACATCAAACGCAGACAGCCAGGTTCCAGACAGCGCTATGACCCTCGGGTGTAGCTCGGCTACACGGCAAAACCTGGTTCAATGTGCTTTGATATTATGGTGTATTCATCATTGTATATTTCATCAAATTAATCCTACATATTCCGTCATTTGTTTTGTTATAATGATACATGTAAATATATACATAATTTGAATATATTATTCACGCCACTCACGTCTTCTGTTTTGGGACAAGTCTATTGTCTGATTGTTTTAGATCTGTATGCCGTGTTACGCTGACATATGTGTTCCGGTTTGCTGGGTACAATAATCAGAAGGCGTACGCAGTTAGTGGTGAAACCACCGCTTAATCAACAGCTACAAATTGGTCATACCCGATAATTTTTCTTTTTAAAATTTTCGTTTGTATCTTATTCTCTTATTTATTTTGATTTTGCTGTCATATATATCTTTAATTTACGAAATGATGCTTAAGACAACATTTTGTGATACACCATTTGTGGATATTTCTACACAAGCTATTCCGCAATTTAGCTTTCACTCTTTTGGTATATACGACCCTCGGCTCTGGTTCGCACAAATCGAAGCATTGTTCGAGTCTTGCCGCGTAAAAACTCAACGCGACATGTTAAGTGTTATGTAGCTTTGAAATTCTTTTTTATCATTTCTACCTTCGACTTTTATACAATTCCGATTTTTGTGACTTGAATTTTGATTTTGTTTGTTTTTTCTTCAGAATTTTTGAACTTAAACCTTGCTTTTTGTAATTGTCTTATTGGAAATCTTCTGTTCACATATTTGGTGAAGCTTTTGTTTTATTTCTTGGTTTATGCCATTGTCGGTCATTGTTGTTGAATTTGCTTGCCATTTTGGGCACTTGTGATTGGCTTGTATTTTGATACCACTTTTGGGTGTCTTGTCTTTGATAGACATTTTGGACGCAATTTTGGCAACTCCTTTCATTCTATTTATATCTCGTGTCGTCATTGAACTTGTTTGCACTTGATATAATTGATTCTGGAGTATTTTGGCTCCACTGTTTGTTGTACGTTACTATGCAGTTGGGGTTTGTATAATTAATGTTGTTGTAATTGTTGCTAATTACAGTACCGTATGACATCCGAAATGTGGTTTTGAACATGTCGAACTAAAAAACGGGTGGAAAACCTGTTACTCACGTCACAGACGTTACAAGCCCAGTATAATTGTGAACTTGGCATGTTGCCACCGTCAGTCACAAAGGGGTTGCTGATGTATTATACAACCGTCCTGCTGATAATCCGTACGATGCACTTAAACATGCCATCATCTCACTTACTTCATCTACTGACGAGCAAAAGCGGCGAAAACGTTTGTCCGGCTTAGAAATGGGTGATGACACACCGTCACGACACCTGCGACACATCCTCCAATTACAAGGAGACATATCAGTGGATGACAAACTCTTTCGTGAATTATGGTAGCAGAGTCTTATAGCCGACGTTCGCAAAGTCATAACCATTACGAACAAACACACGAATCTCCAACATTCCTCACGCATTGCAGACGAAGTTTATGATATCCTCACAGCGTAACATTATCTCACGTAAGACACACGAGTGATGCAAATTCTAGCTAACAGATCCCATGTGATTTTGAAGAGTTGGAATCGATTTTCCACACCTTGTCAATGCAAGTACAAAACATCGCACGATCCCGTATTAATTCTCGATGTCGTCAACCCTATTAGCAGAGAAACCATCCACCAGACGTTCTAACGGATCGCGTTTTTGCTTTTCTCATCGATGATTCAATGCAATACCTTGCATTGCATGTTACTTCATACTAACGAATTAACTTTGTCCAAACAGGGAAACCGCGAGGCCAGACGGTAGACACGGAATCTCTGTCTAGTAACCTTTAAAGCCGTATCTATTACGTTACTGACAGGGACACGGAAAATAGATTCCTCGTCTACACTTTTGCCGAAATTAGCGTCATCCCACCACCCAAAATAGAACGCAGGAATATGTAACAGGCGGCAAACGAGACAAAAATTTCTACTTCGGTCAAAGATTACTTTCTGTCGAATTAGTTCTCATACCGAACTTTCTACGGCTTTTCACGCTCACCGATGTCAAAGTACCAATTCCGGAGGCAGATATCCTTTCCTTTCAATCTTTCAGTCAGCATAGCTGGACGTAAGCTTGTTGACAATTTAACAAAGATTAATTCATTCGGTAACTTCTGTGATTTCCCATCCGAACCATAGAACTACTTACCCCTGACATCTCATTAGCGTTCATTGACTTACTGACAGAATTTTCTGAAGTTTTTAAAACCGTGTTCGCAATCTAATGATGTTAAGAATGACGTCGAATACCGGAATTTGAACCGTGGTCCTCCAGTGTATAACAGAGCAATCGTTTGACTACGAACAATTTCCAGGTAGGAAAGCGTGAGTCTGAACAAAAGCTTAAACTTGGAATTATATGACCATCCAAACTGTCACATGGTTGAGAAGAAGAAAGCTGACGCCTGGCGCCATGTGGAGAATAACGTGCTCCTAAGAGAATTACCGTTCCCAATCGCTACCCTTACTCCACATACACGTATTCGCACTATCCTTGCATGGAAATACTGTGTTTTATTATCTGGACCAGGTGCGTTCTTAACATCAGATACATGTCGCCCAGGAAGATATCCTGAAAACAGCCATCACCACAAAATTTGGTATTTTCGGATTTCTATAAGTGTCCTTTGGTTTACGCAACGCAGTTCAAAATTTCCAGAAATTAATGGACCAAGTTTTCTAACTATTATCTTTTCTTCATATATAAAGTATTTTTTGGACTATAAGGCGCACATAAAAACACTAATTTGTACGAAAAATCGGCAGTGAGCCTTATATTCCAGTGCGCCTTATGTTTGAATAGTATATGTTCAAATGCGCCGAAAAATCTGTCAAAATGTTTTAATACGACTTTGGTAAGTGACGATGTCACTCCACTTTATTGTAGAAGAATAATCACTGATGGTCGTGAAGTAGGCTTTCTATGCTGTCTAGACAGATTTGTTTTGGGGTCAGAGTCAAACAATCAACAACAGATCAACACGAATTTATTCAGCGATTAAAACGAAACTCTTTCACATACCAAAACCACTATTCCTTGTACGTGGGGTGCTTAAACATCCGGTAATCAAAGACCCCAAAATGGCACCTGTTAAGAGACTTGCTTACGATGCGGATTTTGAACTCAAGGCCATCAGCCGCGCAGTGCAACATGGGAATAGAGCAGCTGCGAAACAATTCAACATTAATGAATCAATATTACGGAAGTGGAGGAAACAAGAAGATGACCTGCGTCAAGTAAAGAAGACGAAGAAGTGTTTCCGAGGGAATAAGGCAAGTTGACCACAATTAAAGGACAAAATTGAGCAGTGGATTACTGAACAGAGAAGAGCAGGCAGAAGTGTCTCTACAATCTTTATTCGACTTAAGGCAACAGCGATGGCACGTGATATGAAGATAGACGAATTTCAAGGAGGTCCTTCTTGGTGCCACCGTTTTATGAAAAGGCGGCATCTCTCCATCCGCACAAGAACTACCACCTCGCAGCAACTGCCAAAGAATTACAATAAAAGGATATTCATCTCCCGCACTTACTGCAATAACAAGATCATAGAAAAGAAGATCCATTCTGACCACATCACAAACATGGATGAGGTCCCTCTCACCTCTGACATCCCCATGAACCGTACCGTAGAAAAAACAGGACGTCTACTGTATCTATACGCACCACAGAGAATGAGAAATCTCCCTTCACCGAAGACGAGGAATTTGATGGATTCGTAGAAGAGGAATGATTCAAAAAGTTAGTGTACTTTTTATGTAATATTGAAAGTTATTGTTCATGATTTGAATAAAGTCTGACCTATCCGACTATATTTGTTTCGCTTTATGCGCCTTATAATCCGGTGCGTCTTATATATGAAAACAGATGGTTATCTGATACTGCGTCTTATAATCCGGTGCGCCGTATAGTCCGAAAAATACGGTACATCGCTTTACAAATAAATTACCAAGTTAATTTAGCTTCGTAAAATTATTCACCGCGCCTAAAAGCCGTAATGGAAAACTGCTTCAATCAGCTATCTTCTGAATAGAAAATTTCCATTACAAACATGATTCTTTTTCATAGAGATCTTATGCACAATGGAAGCGTAGGTGGTGTTATTTAATATGATCAACAGCTCACGTTCAGACAAATCAGAGACAACTATTTGATACTGAAAGACACACTGTGGTATTCACCCCCAAAACACATTTCGTATGTTTCCGCGTCGACGTCTTGAAAATTCCTCTTTCGGTTCAGCAAGATCAAACGAACTGGAGAAATTTGTTTTCCACCCTACACCCGCGTTCCTTATCAAGTTTTTTGTGTCATAATATTCTCGTTATATTTTTTGTTTGTTCTTTAAATTAAAAATAACATTTAAACTAAATGTTAAATCTGTGAAAGTTTTCTTTCCCGAACATTTTGCCTTTGTTCAACTGCACTTCGGCTTCAGCACATTTCGATTTGTCCGTTACCCGTGTTCACCGTTATTGAAAAACGGTAATTTTTTGTGCTCTCAACTGAGCTGTTTGACTCCCGTTTATTGGACACGTTGGGTTTGCATTGAAACCTGTATTTGATTGCCGTTGAGGTTTGTTATATTTTGCTTTTTAATCGTCTTTGTCAATATAGTACAGCGTGAATTGACGTATTGTTCTGATTTGGGATCGATTCGTAAACGCTCGTCACTCCCGGTTTGAGAATCTCGTGGCTTGTAGCAGGCAACTAGTTTCCGTGACATAAACTCTTCCTCAGTGACGATTCGGTCGCTACAGTACTTAACGTCGAATTCGCTGACGACAATATGCCTGTTACCCGCAGTTTTGTCGAAAAGATCAAATCTTCCCAACAATTGGTCGATAATGGAACAGAAGACACCGCAGGTGAGCGCATTCATTGTTCTGTTGAGGGCTCTCGAGGTAGCTCAACAATAGAATTAAACATCCTTATTCGTGAGGCTCAAATGCGCCTTGAACTCCTGAAACTGTCGCAGGAAACAGCCGAAATGCAGCACAAACTGAAATTGCTTAAGGCGGTACAGGAGATTAAAATGGCTGAGATTGCTGCTTCTGCATCCGACGATGCAGATTCACACTTGCAAGATATTGATACCAATCAAAAGGTTTCAAGTTATCTTGCGCATTGTGGGCATCAAAGGGAAGAAAATGCTGACTACTCTCGTTCGGAGGTAGAAGATTCTGTTCTTATTAAAAAGACCGGTAGTTTGCCAAGATCTGACCTTCCGAAGATAGAATTGATGTCTTTTGACAGTTCAGCTAGCACCTACTAAAACATTTTTTCGTCAGTTCGAGACCTATGTGGAGTCTAGAACTCGTGATGACGGACAGAGTTTTCTATATTTGCTACATCATTGCCGAAGTATAGCAAAGGAAGCTATTGAAGAGTGTGTCATGCTGCCACCTAAACGTGCGTATAAGCGGGCGAGATCAATCCTGAAGGACCTCTTCGGGCAACCGCATAAAATAGTAAGATTCATGCTGGATGGACTGTTCAGTGAGCTTGAAGCAGCACCTTACAGTCCGCAACGATTGTCAGACCTGGTGATAAAAATTAGTAATTGCCAAATTGCTTTAGAGCAAATGAACTACACTGCGGACCTCAATTCATTGATGGTGCTTGAACGCTTGGTCTGCACACTTCCTCTGTATCTACAGTAGCAGTGGGCTGAGAACGTCGAGCCGCGTACCTACAAAGACCGAGAGCCAAATTTCGCGATTTGATGTGCTTTATCAGTCTACGGGCAAAGGTTGCTAACAGCCGGTTCGGTCAATTAGTGGAGCGAAATCGCAAGGGTATGAACGCTTACACGAGTGAAACTGGTAATAAACCAGTCGTGAATAAAAAGCTAACCTTTGTTTTTTTCCGATCATACGATCATAAAATATTGAAGCTTTCTGCAACTCCAACATGGCGAGCAGACAGGTTCGTTAAAATGAAAATAAGCGACCGGACACAAAAATGGATGTCAATTTTGTTAAAAAAACAAACGATGGCGACAAATTTCAATGTTATATACAAAAATAAACAGATCGTATGAAGCAGTGGTATAGATAAATAACAGGGGAGGAAAATCGGCCAAACTGACAAGTCCAAAATGAAAGTGCCATGGGTTATAGAAAATAAGACAACGAACATATGCATACATGCAAGGGGAGGGGGAGGGGGGAGAAGTGTGTAACATTGATCCTGATGATGGCATGGGGATCAAAACCACAGTCGAGGTTGAATGAACTAAACAAAAAAGGAGCAGGAATCCTGAACAATGTGGGATGAAGTGGAACAATCGCCGGAAACGAAGGAAGGCGGATAAATCAAGCAGATGATTAGGACCTTGGGCATAGTTGATGCATAGATTGGTCAATAGCATGGTGAACAGGTCGTACACGCGAGCACCCAAGACGCTCTGAGGACGACAAACCGGGCGCATGCGACGATGCCATAAACGAGCGACAGAGGTAAACAGCGCGAATGTGACAAACATCATGTAGTTACCCGAATAGAAGCCGTGCCACACCGCACTCACGACAAACACCATCAGCGTTCGACCGGTACACGGCAAGCGGTCATAGAATACCTCACGGAGCCAGCGGGTGGTACAAATGTTCCACGAATCAATGACATGTTTCAACGAAAGGCCACACTCAATGTGGCGAAGATGGAAGTTGCATACACGTTGATAAAGAGGCTATCCAGTCATGTGGGAGTAACCGGTGAATCCCGGACCGGTGCTGATACAACCGATTTCGGCCAACGCCCAAGCGAAGTAATACGTTTGACGAACCAAAAACAGGGAGAAGGTGGTGTAAGCGATTTGAGATAGCAGAGACCATTTAGCAAACTCGTTTGTTGTAACGAATTCGAAGGGAAAATACGGTGACATGTAGACAGTTAGCAAACCAAACCACGCAAGCCGCATGAGCGTATGCACTACGTGAGACCAATCGATCGGGAGAAGCTGCCGTTTATCGTTCCCCTCCAAGTAGGTTTGATACTCATTGAAAAACACGAACGGACCCACAGGGGATGTGTGAAAGTTTAACGTGTAAGCGGCGAATTCGACCGGATTGGGGAGCACTCGACGGCGTGTTCAATGTGACTCGGGGGCATACGGGCAAGCGAGTCCACGGATACCGGAGATGCATCAGGCTTTGTTCTCGCCAACAATCGATCCACGTAGGTAGAAAGTGCCACACCATTGACTTCGTATTCAGACAATCGTCTGGTACGACCATCGGCAAACGATTTCAACCGCCTCAACAAAATTGTCTTGATGGTTTCGGGCTGGTCGGTAGGTTTGTCTCCATCCACGCACGCCGGCTCAGGACAACCATGCTCCGCTGCAACACCGTTTGCCGCAGGTTTGCCATTGACACAGATGGTTTTTCGCCGCTCGCGTTCACGAATCCCAGCACCATCGAGCAAATTGAGAGCCAAACTCGAGAGTCGCTGGGTTTGGACCATTACAGGACCGGATATGTCCATGGTATAACCCCCGTAGTCATATTTCTGACGGCACAGTTGCACAAGAGTCCTGTAGAACATGGACCACAACGTGACGAGAACAGCCATGAATCGGGATTGCGGGAGTAAATACATCATCAAATAGGCCACCACACTTTGCAAGAGAAGCACACGCACTTGATTGCCGAAGCAAAAGGCTAAAATGAGCAGTCCTAACACAATCTCGACGAGAGCTCGGACGCGGGCGGAAACACGATGCGGGTTGAAATATTTTCGTATCAACAATTGTCCCAGTAGGATTGCGACCACAACGCGAACCACGAAATTGATCTGATCTAACGGAACATGAAGAAATTCTGCCAACGGATTGAGTAATTGAGATCCACGATAGAATTTTCCACAGATGCGCTGAGAACGATGAAGTGGGATGTCAACTCCCATAAACACTTGGACGAAGTAAGCCCAAGTAAACATGGCCATCTCATCCGTGCACCAAGTCAACGAGCATGCACTGATACAGGCAGAGAACCGTATAGGTGGCGTGCAGACGACACAAAGAAGATTGAAAATCCAGGATGCCCAACCTGTGGGGGTACTCATGGAGTGGCATCTTGCAAAGACTACATTACTGCCGACTGCGGACACGTTGGAAAAAGGGGAAGCATTTTCGCCTGTGTTTTAAATGCCTGAAGGCTGGTCATGACAGAAAATTTTGTCGTGTCACTAATTCATGTCAGTTCGTTGGCTGTAAGGCTTCTCACCACATTGCTGCATTGGGAACCTAAGGTCCAGTCTTACGTTGAAAGCAAAACAGTGAGCATGACGAACTATGGGCAAGTTGTCTCTATGGGGGTATTACCTGCAAGCTTGGTAGGACCAGGAGGTTTTTTGGAAGCATACGCATTTCTTGATTCTGGTTCTGATACGACAGTCGTTTGTCGTGAAGTCGCTGAAAAACTTGGAGTTGAGATGCAAGCTTCAGAAACTGGCATTAAGACGATGAACGGTACAATGTCCGCTCGCGAGCTTGCTAGTGAGTTCAAGTTGGAATCACTAAATGGACTGAAGATAATTGACATCAACGAGGCTTTGGTCGTTGATGAAATCATGCCCTTTGCAAACATGCGGCCTCGTTCAAAATTAGCAGGTCGATGGTCTCATCTCAAGGATCTGGTATTTGAGGAAACTAACCGTAAACGCATAGTTATCTTGATTGGATGTGACATCCCAGAAGCACATTGGGCAATCGAACAACGATTGGGTGTTCGGAAACAGCCATACGCTGTAAAAAGCTTACTCAGTTGGGTGTTGTTGGGACCCACGAACAATAAAGCGCATAAAACAGCCCTGGTCAATCTGCTCTCTGGCGGAATTTGTGAAATAGAATCGCTGTTGAGAAGAATGTACGAATCGGAATTTGAAGATTAGAGTTGTATTAGGAACTCCCCTTCCGTCGAAGATAGAAAGGTACTTCAGCTAGTGGAGGAAGAATCAGGGCTAGTCGATGGGCATTACGTACTACATCTTCCCTGGAAGGATAGTGTCCCCAAACTTGCCAGTAATCGGTCAGTGGCGTTCAAAAGGATAGAAAGTCTGAGAAGGCGTTTCATAAAAGATCCTCAATGCTGTCTAAAATACACAAAAGTGATGAATGCCAACGTGATCAAAGGGTATGCAAAGAAGGTTGGACCGTATGTTGCTGAGAGTAATCGGCCCTTGTTGTATCTACCTCATCACGCTGTGTTGAACTCCAAAAAACCAGAAAAACTTTGGGTAGTACTGGATTGTGCTGCCAAATTTCATGGGTTTTCACTGAACGATATGCTGTGCCAGGGCCCTGATACAACAGCGAATCTGGTTACCGTGCTTTTGCGCTTCAGGATAGGTCAGGTAGCTCTAGCTGCAGACATTGAGGAAATGTACATGCAAATTAAGGTACCTGACAAAGATCTATCAGCATTACGATTTCTGTGGTGGGATGATGCGGATGTCGAAAAAAATACGGTCGAATTTGAGATGACAGCTCATTCATTCGGAGCTACGTCTTCCCCATTCTGCGCCAATTATGCTCTTCGAAAGACCGCAATGGATTTCGCTGGTGATTATGATGAATTTACCCAACGTGCTGTTATGGAAAATTTTTATGTTGATGATTGTTTGGTATCATTTGACTGCTCTATTGTCGCCAAGAAATTCATTGACCAATGTCGACATATGCTTTCTCGAGGCGGCTTCCATTTAAGGAAGTGGGTGTCAAACGATAAACGTTTGTTAAAAGACCTGCTGAGTTCAGATTGTGCCACATTTACGGTCAATATGAGTAATTCATACGATCATGTGCATGGAGCATTGGGTCTGCAATGGAACGCGGGTAGCGACGTCTTTGAATTTCGATTCAACCTACCCGAGAGGCCAATGACTCGTCGTGGTATACCATCGGCTGTCATCCTTTTACCACCCGTTAGCACTTTTGTCTCCACTTTGCCTTCCTCCCAGGATGCTACTTCAAAGACTCTGCAAATTGGGTCTTGGATGGGACCAACATATTTGTGAGGCTGATGAAGTTTGTTGGAACAATTGGCTGCGGTTAGTCAATGTCATTGAAACCGTATTTGTGTCAAGATGCATCAGATGTGCCGATAAGAAATCTCATTGTAACTTTGAGCTGCATATATTCACCGATGCCTCAGAGACAGAAAACGGTACTGTAGCATACGCTAAACACATTTCAAGTGCAAACTAATATCGAAACTGTATTCTTTTGGAAAATCCAGAGTAGCTCCCTTGAAAACCGTCACTGTTCCCCACCTCGAGCTGAATGCTGCAGTATTGGCTGTACGTGTCAGTGGGTTGTTAAAGGAAAGCATGTCTGAACTTTTCTCTAAAATCTGTTTTTGGACTGAATCAATGATAGTCCTGCACTATATATGCGACACTACTTCTAGATTCTCTGAGTTCATCGCCAACCGCCTAGCGATTATACATACGTATACCGATTCATCACAGTGAAGTCATGTAAATTCAAGTGAAAATCCTGCTACCTGGCTTCAAGGGGCATACGTTCGAAATTTGAGTTGGAGCGATGGTTGACAGGCCCTGTTGTATGGCCAGAGCGAAAATTTCTGAACCTGGATATAAACAGTGCATTCTCCGTAACTAGAATACAAAAGGGTTAATATAACATCGGCAAACAGCTCACTAGAATATGGTTTGAATGCTGTCGTCAACTATCACTCTAGTTGGTCGAAGTTGCTCAGGAGTATTGCATGGCTGACAAGGTTTGTTGATTACCTCAAACTGAAGTCACCGGAGCGGAATTCGTTGAGATCACTGTCTGCAATCACAGTATCCGAACTGCGAAATGCAGAAAGAAAAGTAATCATGTTCGTGCAGCAGGAAGTGTTTGCTGATGAGCTTGCACACTATGAAACGAAACAGAACAAGAAGTGCCTGAGACATCGCAGGTTTGCCAAGTTGAACCCGATAGTCCTGGATGGAGTCTTATGTGTTGGTGGACGCTTAAATTATTCCAGCTATCCTGCGGCTTTTCGTACCCCAATTATCTTACCCTCGCGGCATACTGTAACCAAACTCATCATCCGGTATTTTCATGAAATTGAAGGTCATTGTGGCATGGTTCATGTGTAGAATTTAATACGCACACAATTTTGGATACTTCGAAGGGGTCGCGCAGTGAAAAGGGTGATAGGGAAGTGCACTCGGTGTCGTGAAAGTCTGGCAGTCGAGTGTAAACAGATGATGTCTCCACTTCCATTGGCTCGGATTCAGCAGGGGTTGCGTGGTTTTAAATCGGTTGGTTTGGATTATTTTGGAACTTTCCCAGTCAAACGTGGTCGTTCGATTGAGAAAAGGTATGGCTGTGTCTTCACTTGCCTACGTGTTGGAGCGGTTTATATTGAATTTGCACACTCGCTTACTACAGATTCGTTCATCATGGCACTGATGCGTTTCGTTAGCAGGCGAGGAAAACCCGTTGAGATTTACAGCGACAATGGCACGAATTTTGTAGGGGCCGTTCGAGAGCTGAAAGATCACATTCAAAGGTTCGATAATCACGTGATCGCTAATCGTCTGGCTGTTCATCATATCCAATGGCACTTTAACCCCCCTAGTTCTAGCCATAGAGTCGGCGTTTGGGAACGTATGTTGCGTTCAATCAGAAATATTTTAAACGCCATAGTAAATGCGCAGACGTTGAAGGACGAAATTTGGAATACTTTTATGTGCGTAGCAGAACGTATATTAAATGATCGACCTTTGGTGCCACCGTCATTGGATAGCCGCGACGATGGACCTTTGACTCCAAACCATCTTCTGTTGATAGGAAGCAACATGGGGATCCCTTCTGATGCTAGCTTACGTGATCGGTATACGCGCCCGTAGAAGCAAGTGAATTATCTCACTGGGATCTTTTGAGATCGATGGATCAAGGAGTATCTCTCAACCTTGCAAAGAAGGCAAAAATGCTTAAAGCCAGAGAGAAACTTGAAGAAAAGCGATTTCTTACTGCTAGTGAGTGACCAAGTCCCAAAGGAAAAGTGGCCGCTAGGTTGGTGCTCGAAAGTAGCGATAGTGGAGATGGATTAGTTCGAAGAGTCACCGTGCGCTCATCCGCAGGAATCCTGGAGCGTGACGTTAGGGAGCTATGCTTGCTTGAGGGTGCCGATTAGTGTAGCGGTAGGGTGGAAAATAGGGTGTACCTGGGGTGTCGGGCCCGAGGGCTGGTGCTTAAGGTGGGAGACGGTTTTTCGGATCTGCTGACCCCAGAAATACCACCAAGCATTCAGCCTGCCGGTTGCATGCGAAGGCGAACGCTGATTACACTGAAGGAAAATGTTTTAGGTGGGAGGCGGGTCTTCGGGTCTGCCAACTCCAGAGATACCACCAAACATTTGATCGTCGAGTCGCCGTCATGGGTCGCGCAGGTACGCGGGTCGGGTAGCCAGGTTGAGGAGAGCCCCGCAGTTCAGTGTTTGTGTCTCAACTTGCTTTTCGGATTTGGAGGAATTTTGGTGGGCGGTGTATGTATCCGCGTCGATGTCTTGAAAATTCATCTTTCAATCCAGCAAGATCAAACGAACTGGAGAAATTTGTTTCTCACCCTACACCCGTGTTCCTTATCAAGTTTTTTGTGTCATAATTTTTCCGTGATATTTTTTGTTTGTTCTTCAAATTGAAAATAACATTTAAACTAAATGTTAAATCTGTGAGAGTTTTCTTTCCCGAACATTTTTCCTTTGTTTAACAGCACTTTGGCTTCCGCACATTTTGATTTGTCCGTTACCCGTGTTTACCGTTATTGGAAAACGGTAATTTTTTGTGCTCTCAGCTGAGCTGTTTGACTTCCGTTTATTGGACACGTTGGGTTTGCATTGAAACCTGTATTTGATTACCGTTGAGGTTTGTTATATTTTGCTTTGGCGTCACATTGCGTCTTTGCTCAATATTTCTAACGTTGTGATCACTGACATATTCCAGGTGCCTTTTTCAATAAACTATAAAGGAGAGGGACCGAAACCTCTCTGGATTACCTTTTTAACGAGCGACATGGCTGAATTTGTCAAGTCCGAATGCAAAAAAGCAAAACGTGCTTTACCGGAAGACATTAGACTTTGTCCACCGAGACCAAGTACCATGAGTGAGACACACTCGCGGCTGGGAGCGGTAGACGGCAGCGTTTCCACCGAAACGGAAGCAATCAATACATCAAACCGAGTCGGACCGAATACATCATACACAGAACAAAATGTTGATTCAAACTGTTGGAGCGCAATAACTAGCCCACAAGTTACACCCTCACAGAGCACTTAATGTTAAGCCTGATCTGGCATCTCATCGTCCTACCCATTACCTCATATCACCCGATTCATCACTACACGGAGTCGTATCGATCAAATGTATATATACTAATGCTCAATGTTTAGTCAACAAGCTGGCAGAACTCATTGATATCTGTGTAGAACAGTCCCCTGACCTAATTTCTGTGACGGAAACCTGGTATCGGCCCAGTATGACGGACAGTGAACTCTCAATCCCTAATATGACACTTTTTTGCC
Source organism: Atriophallophorus winterbourni (assembly GCA_013407085.1). Lineage (NCBI taxonomy): Eukaryota > Metazoa > Platyhelminthes > Trematoda > Plagiorchiida > Microphallidae > Atriophallophorus > Atriophallophorus winterbourni. The sequence continues at coordinate 103,375 of JACCGJ010000382.1, read as the reverse complement.
ATGACCGTGACGTCCCGGGAGGCGGCGTTGCATTGTATTATCATAAGCGCCTCAATCTTAATATCACTGCAGATACTGATCTTTCACTCACAGACACGCTGTGGTGTTCACTTGACCTGGAATCTGGTGAGAGCTGTACAATTGGGGTTATATATCGCTCACCAACTTCGACCGTCGATCATAATGATGTGTAAATTGAAAGACTTCAGCGCATGAGCGCTCGGCCACATGCTCAAATATTGATTATGGGGGATTTCAACCTCCCGCAGCTATACTCGAGAAATCAACACCCAATTACCTCACTGGAACACAAATTTCAAGAAGTATTTGATCTAGTCCCCCTGTACAATCACGTTGGCAACCACACACGAATGCGAGGGACAGACCGGCCCTCTGTTCTGGACCTAGTTTTGACTTCTAACGAATCAGCTATTGAATTAGTACACTATGGAGCTTCATTGGGACGGAGTGACCATGTGATGCTCGTGTTTGATTATGTCTGCAGTGCATCGAGACACAATGACGAGTCTAAAATCATCCGTAGAGTCGAAATTTGGAGACTCAAAGAAGCACTTTGTGAGCTGAATGATGTTCAACTTGATTCTAGTGACTCAAATACACATTCTAACTCGCTGATAAACTACCTTCAGATGCAAATCCAGTCGAACTCTCGATATATTCAGAGGAAAGATGTCCACGCCCTCCGTTTCTCTGTTCGCAGCAGAACTAGAAAATGGATTTCATTGAAAAGGCGTGTTTGGGTTACTCATTGCGATAACTTCACCCCTACATCTTGGCTACAATTTGGCAGAATACGTAACAGAGTCATCGCAAAAAACAGTACCAGCAACATATGGTGGAACGAATGGAAGCGAATCCGAAACTATTGTACAAAATTGTGAATGACAAATCCAAAGTTAAACCAGGTGTTTTCCCGATCATGACAGAAGGTTTGACTGTCACAGTCCAAGAGACGGCGGATGCGCTGCGTGCTTTTACTCTCAAGTCTAGTGCCCTAAAAAGAAATTATTGCATCATGAATTATCAAACACTGTAGAACCACTAACTGAGCGACACTTACGTCGATTGAATACAAAGAAATCTCCCGGGGAGGACAATATTACCCCAGCGATTCTTCATGTGTGTAATAGAGAGCTTTCAAATAGCTTAGCTGCGGTTTTCTTCCAGAGTCTTGGTGAAGGTTGTGCACCTTTGGCTTGGGAAGCGGGTGTGGTAACACCAAATTATAAAGGTGGCAGTCGTTCTGACGCAGCAAATTACAGACCCGTAACGATGCTACCATGTATTTTAAAAATTATGGAGCGCATTATATCTGAATGTATTGTGGGTCAGCTTGAAGCACGACGTCTTTTGTCAGCAGCTCAACACGGGTTCCGCCGGACCAGATCTTGTCTTTCGAATTTACTGATCACACTAAATGATTGGACGATGTCGCTTGATCAAAGCTATACGGTACATGCTTGCTATATTGATATTTCAAAGGCTTTTGACAAGGTTGACCACAGCTTGCTTCTGCAAAATCTAGTGCGATATGGAATAACAGGTAACTTACTATCGTGGCTAACAGATTATCTGACCGATCGGCAAGTGCAAGTTCGCATTGACGGAGTATTGTCGAAAAGTATCGATGTCACGAGCGGGGTGCCTCAAGTTTCAGTGCTCAGACCTATTCTTTTCCTCTTATATATAAATTAAATAACTGAAATAGTGCGATGCAAGCTCGTTCTTTTTGCAGATGACATTAAAATATGGAAGCAAATCCGATCTAATGAAGATTGTTTATTGCTGCAAAACGACTTGGATGTTCTGTATCGCTGGTCTCTAGAGAATCAAATGCCTTTCAGCCTACGTAAATGTCATATGTTAGAGCTTGGCCGTAACTGCGAATATACATACCATCTAGGCCACGATATCCTAAATTGGACCACCACTGAAAAGGACCTCGGAATTTGGATTACTAATAACCTGAAACCAAATATGCCTTGTAGAAAAGTGTTTAATCGGGCATGTGGTATATTAGGAATCCTGAGAAGAATGTTCGGACGCTTCTCATCCAAAACAATTCCTAGTATTTTAAATACCTTCATCCATCAACCATGGATTATTTGATCCCAGCCTGGGCACCGTGGTTGCGTAAAGACATCGAGATCCTGGATCGAATATACCACAAAGCTACAAAGTTAGTTGAAGGGATGCAGCGGGTCCCGTATCAAGAGCAAATGGCCATCCTTGGTTTGCGTGATTTTACACGAAGACGAATGAGGATCGACCTGATTCTGGCACACAAGATACTGCGGATCGAAAACCATTCGCTTAGCGAACTAATAAAAGTAAACTCCCCTCGAAATACACGCAGTCACTCGTGTTGCTTTGAAATACCGCACTCAAGACTTGATTGTCGTCGCTATTTCTTCTCTGTGCGTATCTGCTTTCTATGGAAAGCGCTACCGCAAGATGTTGTGAATGCAACGACAATTGATGTTTTCGAATCGAAATTGGATGCATACGTCAAACAAAATCCTGAATTTGGCCCACTGTATTGAAGCAACATGAACCCAGAAAAATATTAACAATGTGATTTTGTTTAAATTTTTCTTTTTGCAATAGTTGTCATCCAATGGTACGTGTAAAGTATTAGCTTTTTATCACCATAAAGTCTTGATTCTTGATTTTTGATTCTTGAATCGTCTTTGTCAATATAGTACAGCATGAATTGACGTATTGTTCTGATTTGGGATCGATTTGTAAACGCTCGTCACTCCCGGTTTAAGAATCTCGTGGCTTGTAGCAGGCAACTAGTTTCCGTGACAGAAACTATTCTTCAGTGACGATTTGGTCGTTACACCTTTATGTTGCCACAAGGCACGTGGTAGCAGATCTCATGGCTACAAGTTAATTATTACACACTCTAGATCAAACAGTGTAAGTTTGTTGTTTGGTGTCCGAGGATAACTATCATTCCGTTCTTGCTATCACATTAAGCTACATACTTAGATACGTGATTAAGTTTTCATCTCGTGTGGTTACCGAGTTATCGTGGATTATTCGCTAAATGACGAAGTCACGAGATTAAACGAATTTCAAGGAGGTCCTTCTTGGTGCTTCCGTTTTATGAAATGGCGTCATCTCTCCATCCGCACGAGAACTACAACTTCGCAGCATTTGCCAAAAGATTACAATGAAAGGATAGCTATCTTCCGCACTTACTGCAAAGACAAGATCATAGAAAAAAAGATCCATTCTGACTACATCTCAAACATGGATGAGGTCCCTCTCAACTTTGACATACCCATGAACCGTACCGTAGAAAAACAGGGACGTCTACTGTATCTATGCGCACCACAGGGAATGAGAAATCCACCTTCACTGTCGTTCTTGGTTGCCAGGCTAATGGTCAGAAACTACCACCCATGGTCATTTTTAAGAGGAAGACGTTGCCAAAAGAAACGTTTCCTGTTGGAATCATTGTTAAGGTCAATCTGAAAGGCTGGATGGACGAAGAGAAAATGAGCGAGTGGCTGAGAGAAGTTTATGTCAGGAGGCCGGATGGCTTTTTCCACACTTCTATGGCCTTATTGATCTACGACTCTATGCGCGCTCATCACACTGAAACTGTCAAAAGTCAAGTGAAGAAAACCAATTCGGAGCTGGCCATCATTCCTGGAAGATTGACCAAAGAACTCCAACAGCTAGATATTGGATTCAATAGGGCGTTCAATGCTAAATTGCGAGCCGCACGGGAGCAATGGATGACAGAAGATGAGCACACATTTACCAAGACAGGTAGGCAACGCCGGGCTAGTTACGCCACTGTCTGCAAATGCTGCCTTGGCTAAAGTATCGGTCTCTACTGTTGTCCGAGCTTTCATTAAGGCTGGAATCATTGATGAACAGTCAAGCAACAACAATGAGACTGAATCGGATGATGACGAGAGGGATCTGGGCGAACTTGATGCCACTATCGCTCAACTGTTAAATTCTGAGACAGAAGACGAGGAATTTGATGGATTCGTAGAAGAGGAATGATTGAAAAAGTTAGTGTACTTTTTTATGTAATATTGGCAGTTATTGTTCATGATTTGAATAAAGTCTGACATATCCGACTATTTTTGCTTCGCTTTATGCGCCTTATAATCTTATTTATGAAAACAGATCGTTCACTGATACTGCGTCTTATAATCCGGTGCGCCGTAGAGTCCGAAAAATACGGTATGCAGTGGAACCCACCTAGAACGAACTCGCTTACAACGAATTTTCGGTTTGAACGAACACACCATGATTACCCAAATAAATTCCTTCTTTGTAAGCCTATTTAAAACATTCGTACAACGAAGCTGTTAGTTACGAATCTCGCTTATTACGAACACTGTACACTTTCCCGACAGCATTGTTTGTTCAATAAAGTCCATACATACAACAAACTCGCTTTGTCTTGCCTTTAGCCCACATCGCTCCCTCAAGAGTTGCCTGCAGTTCGCTAAGAATAGAACTGCACACACAGTTTGGCGAGACACAGGCAGCCTAGCCTACAGTGTGCTAACTGACTCGCACGCACGCACAAGAAAATAACGTGAATTCTCTGTGATTGGTAATCACAGACTCATGACAAATTGCAATCACTCAGGCAGACACTTCATTCCCTTCTTACAGTTACACGATGGCTGACAGACAACGAAAACGGGAGCAGTTTAGCCTAGAGAACAAAAGAGAAATTTTAGCTGAAGTGGAGAATGGCCAAATGACAAAATCTGAAATTGCTAAAAAATATGGCATAGCAAAATCAACGCTCTCCAACTTCCTGCAGCAGAAGAAGCTACTCTCTGAAACATTCATGTCATTCGTTTTAGAATAAATTTACCATTATTAACATGAAGTTGGAATTAATGTTGTGATGTGTGTGCTGTGGCATCATCTATTCAACAAATGGATGACACGCATGCAGAAACACAAAGGTAAGACATTCTTCACTACTTTATTGTTTACACGGGTACAGAAAAACGGCGCCAAAATCAAGTCTGACAATGCGTTTTACTTACAACGAACTCCGCTTTTAACGAAAATTTTACTCTCTCTCCAGCGATTTGTTGTACCCGGGTTCCACTGTATATATTGATGATATATATATATATAATGTATATTCTTGGGTACACCAAGTCATGCCATACATGCTCATTTGTTTTCATGATTAAGTACATCGATGCACCGTGGTATTGAAATCCGGGACCGTGCCTGGAAAACTTACAAAGCTTATCAGACACAAGGTATAAACTACTTAGAAATAAGACTGTGGGAAGCCAACGTAATGCAAAACGTGACTTTGAGGCACGACTGGCATGTAATATAGGACAGTGCCCAAAGCGTTTCTATAGCTATGCACAATCCGAAGGCAAAACTCGGGATTGCATAGACAACCTTCAACTAGACAATGGATCTCAAATAGATTCAGATTCTAAAAAGGCTTCGGCTTTTCTCGAATATTTTCGAGCTGTTCAGAGGCTTGATCGCCAAACTGATCTCCCGAATATGCCAGTGGACACAAGGTCAGATAGCGTTCCTACCCTCGATGAAATAATTTTCACTGATAATGAGGTTAGGCTTACACTTAAGGCAACTGATCCACATAAATCTGCGGGCTTGGATGGTATTCACCATCAAGTTATTAAGGACCTGGCGCCTGTATTAGCACAACCGGTGGGTCGCCTCTTCAACGCATCCTCAAGGTATGGGTATATTCCGAGTGGTTGGAAGCAGGCTGATGTGATTCCTATACATAAAGGTGGTAGTCGATCTTCAGTTTGCAACTACAGACCTGTAAGCCTTACTAGTATCCTTTGCAAAACCCTAGAGAGATTTATTAGGGATAGGATATGTCGCCACCTTGTCTCTGGTGTCGTTGCTGAAACTATGCACAGCATAGGTTTTCTAAAAGGAAAGCCTTGTCTAACGAGCACCTATTATATGTTTAGCCCTAATGAGACGGCAGGCTATGGTATTGGCCATTAGCACAGGTCGAACGCATCCTCTATGGGTATATTCCGAGTGGTTGGAAGCAGGCTGATGTGATTCCTATACATAAAGGTGGTAGTCGATCTTCAGTTTGCAACTACAGACCTGTAAGCCTTACTAGTATCCTTTGCAAAACCCTAGAGAGATTTATTAGGGATAGGATATGTCGCCACCTTGTCTCTGGTTCGTTGCTAAACTCTGCTCAGCATGGTTTTCTAAAAGGAAAGCCTTGTCTAACGAACCTATTATGTTTCCCTAATGAGGTCACTAGGAGGCTAGATAAAGGCCACCAGGTCGAAGTTCTCTACTTGGACTTCTGTAAGGCATTTGACTCAATAAACCACAGGTTGCTTGCAATGAAGATTGGACTAATAGGTATCGATGGCCCTCTAAAGAACTGGATCACAAACTTCTTGAGCAATCGGTATTTTCGCGTTCGCATAGGCAATATGTATTCCGCGAAAGCAGGAGTTGTTAGTGGAGTCCCGCAGGGTTCAGTACCAGGCCCACTACTCTTTTTTTATCTTCATCGATGTTTTGGCAGCCTCGCTTAAGTGTCCCTGCTATATTTTTGCAGACGATGTCAAGTTTATCAGATCGCTGAGCGAACATGATCTTTTTGAGGATATAGAAAAGGTCATCAAGTGGTCTTCCACGTGGGATCTACCAGTCAACTTCTCCAAAAGCTATCTTCTGTCCAAAGCTGCAACAAAGCTGCAGGTTGCTGGACCTGATAACATACTGGAGATAACTGGGGTATCAAAAGTCCGGGACTTAGGTATAGAGGTTTCAGCGGACTTTAAATGGGCTGATCAATGTGCAGCTGCTGCACAACGCGCTAGCAACCAGCTCTCTCGCCTCCGATCAGTTTTATCCTGCAGGTCACCGGGGGTTTTCAACCCATTGTATAAAACGATGGTGACACCTCATCTCGAGTATTGCGTTCAAGCTTGGTCTCCTTACTTTGAAAAGGACATTGCCACGCTTGAAGGTGTTCAGCGCCTAGCTACGCGTATGATTAAAGTGCAATCTGGGAAGTCGTATGAACAACGACTGTTGAGTCCAGATCTCTATCCGCTAACAAGAAGGAGACTACGTAGGGATCTGATCGAGACCTTTAAAATCGTTAGAGGCTTTAGTTCTATTGATCAGGCTGATATGTATGCTCTCGCGCCAGTAGTAGGTACTCGAGGCCATTTACTGAAACTGGCAAAGCAACATGTCAGGTCTAATGCAGGTAAGCACTTCTTTAGCGAAAGGGTAGTGAAACACTGGAACTGTCTGCCCGAAGAGGTAGTTTGTTCTAGTTCAGTAACGTGTTTCAAACATAGACTAGACTTGATCTGGCGCTTTGTGTTTTCCAATTTTTATTCATAATTTTAAAGTTGTTCTTGAATTTGTCGTTGGAACGCACTAATGTCTCTCCTCACCTATTTGGTGAGGGAAGCTTTTGTGCTGCATTCCAGCCAAAGTTATACCAGAAGAATATTAAACCTACGGTTCGAAGTGTTGCACGCGTTTTTGGCTTACCACCGGGAGTATTCTGGACACTCGATTGGCGACTCTGCCACATATCGTCCTGTGCAAACTGAACTGAACTGAAAAAAATAAAACGGTAATTATATAAATGTTAAAGTCGAACACAAGTACATTTTCTGTTGTTAACAACCATAAAAATAGTTGCATAACATTTGTTCAGATTGTAGCTTGTTTAAAACATAAAGTTGATAGAATATTGAAAAATTAAATGATAAAAGTTTATGTTTTTAACGAAAACAACAACAATTGTTTGAAATGGGTTAATTACAGTTTGATTCGGTCAGAATCGCAATGTTTATTCATATATGATGTTCCAAATGCAGCTTCAAACGCAGATAAGCGTATAGGGAGTTCACTTCGTCGGGTCACGGAGATATGAGTTGTATCGCCATTTTAAGAATTCAACAATTATGAAAAGTAAATTCTCAAAAAAGTTGTCACTTTAAATTTTTTATAGCTAAAAATATTAAAAGTCTTTTATGCCGTATAAGTATAAATTATCTATAGTTGTATTAATATTAAATATCTTACCTAATTTTTCCGGTGTTAAGAACGAGTTGAGTTGCTTTCTGTATTCAGGTTGTGAAGTGATCAATCTTATATTATTGAAAGTAAATTCCATGAACGAAAATATTTAGAAATAAAGAAATCTTTTCGTACGCGATTGTGGCGAAGATTATATACTTCAGAGTTTTTGTAAATAAATGTCGATCATATCTTTTTTCAATATTCTGAAAAGAGTATAAGATTTCGTTTTATTCTTCAAATCCATAATGATTCCAATCCTAGGATCTGACACCTTTCCTTATGTGAATGCATATCCGAACTGGTGGTAATGGATCGTGTGAAAGAACGTTGGATGCCTTCTAAAGCATAACTATCAGACCGAGTAATGTTACTAGATATAATGTTGCAGTAATCTAATAAAGGTAGTGTATGTAACTTGTAAAGTTCTAGCTTGCACTGGGGAATTAAACCTATATTCATTTTTGTTTTAGATATCAAGTAGCAAATTAGTTTATGAAATGTAAGCGATCCAGTATATCGATAACCTAAATCACATACACATTGTGCTGGTTGTAATGGTGTATTATTTATGATGATCGAATCTTCTGGTATGATAGATTTGAAATTTATGAAAGTAGATTTATTGGTAGAGAACACAAGACCGTTTCGAATACTCCATTCAAGTAAAACATCCAGGTCTTCGTTCAATTTTGATATAAAGTCGTTAGTCTGGTTAAATGAAAAGGCTATGGCGACTTTTATATCATCTGGAAACAAAAAGATCTTACAGTGTGTTATGACAGATAGTATATCGTTGATAAATATCAAGAAGAGTAATGGACCTAGAACGCTTCCTTGTACGACTCCGCTTGGAATTGGCAAAGTTGTTGGACGGTAGCCATTTATATCTACCAAAAAGGTGCGACCAGTGAGAAAAGATTTGAACCACGAAAGTCGGTTTCCAGTAATACCTACAGCAGATAATTTCGCGAGTAGATTATGCGGGATCCTGTCAAAGGCTTTCATAATATCAATGAATACAACTATGACTCCAAGGTTTGAATCTAGTGATTGTGTCGCGTAATTTAAAAATTCTAGTTGACAATTGACGCAAGATTTTCTGTTGAGAAATCCGTGCTGGTTTGATATGAAATAGTTTGGTGTTAAGTATGCTAGGGTTGCCTATCTGACAAGCTTCTCAAATATTCTAGCCGGAAGTGGTGTGTGATTAATGGGTCGATACTTGGTAACTGTATGTAGTGATCCGGACTTGTGTCGAGGATTAACAACGGAATGTTACCAATCTAAGGGGAAAGTTCGTAATTTGATAGACGCATTAAAGAGATTGAGTAGTAATAAAATGAAGTCTTCAGATCCAATTTTGCATCTTGCTGGTAAGAAGCCTGTTTCATCAGGTTTGTAGAAGATTGCAACTTGATTACATACTTTACGTATGTCAGAAAGGTTAATTGTAATTGTGTCTAACGTATTGCATGAAGGGTGTATGATTACCTCTGGATAAGAGTTGTTATTATATGAAGCATTGAAGAATAAAAGAAATTCTTCGCAAACTGCAAAAGGCTCAGTTACTACTGTGCAATTATTACCATGTTGATCTTGTTTATTGATGTAGTTTATTTTATCTGAATTTCCCGATGCCCGAGCGTTCATTAATTTAGATAATGCTTTCTGTTTTTACTGGATTTGAGGGCTGTAGACTCATCAGAAATCAGTTTATGGTTCATAGTTTGTACTAGTGTGTCAGAAAGTTCATACGCGTGCAAAAGGGAAGATATGTCATGCTTATTACGAGCATATGATGTTAAATAAGCAATGCGTTTTTCTAACTTATGAGGTTTATTCAGTTTGGGGCGTCTAGCGTGTCTGGTAGTAGATTTCTGTAGTAACTCAACAAGTGTATTATGAAAGGTTTCGAAAATTACATTAAAATTGTCAGAAAGTTGTTATGCTATTGCAATTCAATTCGAAAGATATAATGTTATGATCTCCATTAAAAAATGACGGAGACACGTTCAGGTTTGAAGGTGTGATATTCAGAATAAAGACAAGGTCCAGGATATTTTTATTGCGCGTTGGTTTATCAACAAACTGTGTAAAACCTAATAGTTTAGTGGTATGGGAAAGAGAATTGACAGTTATGTCGGTGCTTTCTACCCGGTTAAGTGAAGGCATGTTAAAATCTCCTGCAATTAATTTATAGCGGGAAGGGTGGACAGATGCTTCTATGAAACAATCGGTCAAGCGTTGAAGCGACGAAGAAGTAGCAGCCGGTGGATATTAGATGCATCCAATCCAGAGCCGGTAGTGTCAGCCAGATAGAATCTTCAATATGATCAAAGACGGATGAAATGATGATGTTAGCTTGGATGTTAGAATGAACATAAACAAGGTATCCTCCTCCACGCTTTGAAGCGCGGTTTTTTCGGAAAATGTGATAGTTTGGAATCAGAAGTTCACAATCTTATTGTTCCTTTTTTGTCCAAGATTCAGTTATTAGAATAATATCAGCGGGATTGGAGAGACGATATGAACGTGAAGGTAATATCTTGTTAGCTATGGATCGAGTATTGATAAGAATAAATCGAAGAGATGAGGGTCTATGATTAGAAAATGGCTTATTATGTATTTGATTATTATGTGGAGCATGTTGGTTTAGGTTAAAAGCCTTTGTGGAAGGATTTGAAAACTTCTCATACTTGAATAAGGGAACATAGTAGAGTGAGTGTTAGATGAGTTAAAATATGGAAAATTGGTGTCGGGAACCAGCTAATATGGTTTAAAAAAATGCTGTGATGGGCTGTAATAATTCAAAAATGGTCTCGGGTATTTTGGACTCAGTCGATGGAATTGCCATGCCAAGTTCCAATCTAATGGACAAGGCATTATACGACGATTAATGTTCCGAGTATTTCTATTGTCAAAAGTTGGAGAATTCCTAAAAGGAGGTGGTGCAGTCATACCACCGGCGTGCGGTCGTAATTTTTTGTTGCTCTGACATTTTTGCCCATTTCTTCGCCGAATCAACTCGGATTTCAACCGTTCAAAAAATTTTTGCTATACTTTGACGAGAGCTATCGGAATTTATACGTTTTAATCTGGTTCGTAGATTAACAGCAAAGTTACCGTTTTAACGTTAACTTTTCAAATTACTGACGCGTGCAAACTTTCTCCTACCATTAACTATCGTGGCGTTTTGCTTTTATTGCAAAGACCACATCAAAATACTCAATTTGATACGTCATTCTGTGTTCTACATTGTGTGTTTATCGAGCTATCACGGATTATTTGTACACTGACAAAATCACGAATTCAAACCCAACTAAATCGACCAGTCGACCGAAAATCCACTCAACCTGTCACCCCACTCCAGCCTTCAACGTGCAGCCGAGTCACGCGATCCAACACGCAGACGAAAAAATCGATCGATCAATGTGTGCATACGAGTGTTGTTCCCCCGACAGCGAAAACAAGCCAACTTGACCTCTGCGCCAAGTGCCTGGACCAGGTAGGCGATGATAGTGCTTTGGTAAAATGTACTTTTTGTAACTTACATGTGCACGTGGCCTGTGATAAGACTTTAACTGATGAATGTGTACGCATCGTGAATGATGAAAATCTCCCGTCCGTTTGCTATTTCTGTAAAGCCTGTAGGGATTCAATCGTGAATGGTGATCGCAAGCGTACAAAATCTTTCGCTTTAAACGAGGCTAACACAATTGAGAATAGATTGTCGATAATGGAAAAGGAACTAGATAGTTTGAAGATTACCCTACAACCAATAATCGCATCTAAATATTTTGAATTGAATACTCGATTACGCTCGACCTCATCACAGTCTTCTTCTAAAAAGGTTAAATTACGCGACACTGAAGTGATAAGTGGCCTTGAAGCAGAAACCTTCTACGTTGAACACTCTTTTGGACAAAGCTGCCACGAAAAATACTTCGCTTAATGTTATCTGCACCGATTCGGCACCAACTAAAACGCCCCCGGTGGTACAAAAATCATACAGAGAAATGCTTTTGCGGTCGACCTCCGCTGCACAATCTGAGCCTGGCACACTAAACCTAAATCAAAAAGCCTCACATTATATGAAGAATGACCGGACACGCGACAAGCATTCTCATTCGTCAAGCGTAATATGTACGAATGTTAAAGAGTTCGGCGAGAGCTTGTTAGATAGAAAACACAAACACAACCTCGATATATGGTCTCAAATTTGTCAACAATCGCAAATTGAAAATGTTAATCCTGAAAAATTGATTCTTCTAACTCGCCATTCCACCTCACCTCATAGTGATCAACCACGGTTACTAAGAGTTACACTGAAGTGCGAGGCTGATATCGAAAACATACTGCTAAATTCGTACCGACTAATGACGGATCCGAATTCAAATTGCCGAATATATCCTGATGTGCCATGGTGGGAACGGAAGGGTGCCTCAAACACTAAGGAAAAAAACGGTATCGCGGAGCATGGTTCTAATTGAGGTACCAGAAAATACCACTGAAGCATCGGGACAGGAAACAGCAGATCATCACCACAAGCAGTGGCGTTACATTGCGTCTTTGCTTAATATTTCTAACGTTGTGATCACTGACACTTTCCGGGTGCCTTTTTCAATAAACTATAAAGGAGACGGACCGAAACCTCTCAGGATTACCTTTTTAACTAGCCACATGGCTGAATTTGTCAAGTCGGAATGAAAAAAAAGCAGAAGGTGCTTTACGGAAAGACATTAGACTTTGTCCACCGAGACCAAGTACCATGAGCGAGACACACTTGCGGCAGGGGGCGGTAGACGGCAGCGTTTCCACCGAAACGGAAGCAACCAATACATCAAAAAACGTAGTGAATCCGGCTCAAACCGAGTCGGACCGAGTATATCATACACGGAAGAAAATGTTGATTCAAACAGTTGGAGCGCAATAACTAGCCCACAAGTCACACCCTCACGAGCACTTACTGTTAAGCCAGATCTGGCATCACATTGTCCTACCGCTTAGCTCACGTCACCCGATTCATCGCTACACGGAGTCGTATCGATCAAATGTATATATACTAATGCTCAATGTTTAATCAACAAGCTGGTAGAACTCATTGATATCTGTGTACAACAGTCCCCTGACCTAATTTCTGTGACGGAAACCTGGTATCGGCCCAGTATGACGGACAGTGAACTCTCAATCCCTAATATGACACTTTTTGTCATGACCGTGATGTCCCGGGAGGCGGCGTTGCATTGTATTATCACAAGCGCCTCAATCTTTATATCATTGCAGATACTGATCTTTCACTCACAGACACGCTGTGGTGTTCACTTGACCTGGAATCTGGTGAGAGCTGTACAATTGGGGTTATATATCGCTCACCAACTTCGACCGTCTATCATAATGATGTGTTAGTTGAAAGACTTCAGCGCATCAGCGCTCGGCCACATGCTCAAATATTGATTATGGGGGATTTCAACCTCCCGCAGCTATACTCGAGAAATCAACACCCAATTAACTCACTGGAACACAAATTTCAAGAAGTATTTGATATAGTCCCCTGTACAATCACGATTGCAACCTAGTTTTGACTTCTTACGAATTAGCTATTGAATTAGTACACTCTGAAGCTCCATTGGTAAGGAGTGACCATGTGATGCTCGTGTTCGATTATGTCTGCAGTGCATCGAGACACAGTGACGAATCTAAAATCATCCGTAGAGTCGACTTTTGGAGAATCAAGGAAGCACTTTGTGAGCTGAATGATGTTCAACTTGATTCTAGTGACACAAATGCACATTATAACTCGCTGATAAACTACATTCAGATGCAAATCCAGTCGAACTCTCGATATATTCAGAGGAAAGATGTCCACACCCTCCGTTTCTCTGTTCACAGCAGAACTAGAAAATGGATTTCATTGAAAAGGCATGCTTGGGTTACTTATTGCAATAACGTCACCCCTACATCTTGGTTACAATTTTGCAGAATACGTAACAGAGTCACCACACTAATTCGGCAGGTCGAAAAACAGTACCAGCAACATATGGTAGAACGAATGGAAGAGAATCCGAAACTATTGCACAAAATTGTGAATGACAGAACCAAAGTTAAACCAGGTGTTTTCCCGATCATGACAGAAGAAGGTTTGACTGTCACAGTCCATGAGACGGCGGATGCGCTTGCGTGCTTTTACTCTCAAGCCTAGTGCCCTAAAAAGCAATTATTGCATCATGAATTATCAAACACTGTAGAACCACTAACTGAGCCCGTGATCGATCGACTGGTGGTAGTATCTAAGTGCATGGTAGATACAACTCCATTACCTATGACACATTTTCAAATTGATTGGTTTGGGGTTTTGTTCGTATGCTCTTATTACTACGAGCACGTGACACTTCTAATATATTCTCTTCTATTGCAGCCAAGTGCGCTAGAATTTTCTAGTTGAATAAAACTTGGCAATCACGTGCTTCCTTCTGAGTGTGTGTTTGCTCCCGTATAATCATTTTACACATATCTGGATTGTAAATTTGGATGAGGAATTTTACCCTGTCATACGAACCACCATTGGAATCGAAACGGTCAAACGAAAGGTAGATGCAAAATCAACAAAATAGATTCACGATGAAAGCCGAACGTCACTTATAAGAACTTGTAAACCCCCCGAACGTAAAACAAAAGTTAATAATCAGTGGATAAAACTAAAAATGAAAGACTGATGAAGCTCGGTATCTCTCGAAATGAACAATACCACGAGGGTGACCGAGTGACTCTGATTAGCCTCAGCTAGAATCCAATAGGAAAATGAGGCAGGCGGTACGATGCGAAATCGGGAGGAAGTAGTCTAAAAACTAACCACCGAAGAGTTCCGCCGAAACGCCACATTTATTCCTTATACAAAGTGTGACAATTGAAGATATGTTGATGAGATGTATGGTAATATGGATTTGTGGCTTAGCCCATTGTTTCAACCTCATCAATATTGCGGGTGCATGTGATTAAACAGGTTGATAATGGATTACAAGCTCAACCTGGTTATCAAATTTTTTCACTAGTTTAAGTCCTAGGCGGTCTGATCTCACCGTTCAAAACCGAAGAGTGCAAACAGAAATAAACCGGTTGTGAGGTGTGTGCGATGGAAAAAATCTAACAATAAAAACTGTCATGATATTGCAAATATTCCCAGTCTATATCAGTTTGCGTGAGACTAAATCTCTATCAAATGATATTTCACTTCGCTCAATTTAGCGGTGATCCGTGAAACAATAATAATATAAAATGTGCCCGACGTATCATGCTCTGTAATTCGTGTAAGTTTTCAAAGCTAATCTCTAATTTGATCCAATCGATTCTGACACGAAACGAGGAAGATCCTGAAATATTCCAACATTAAATGATCACTACCACACATGATCGAACGAAAAAATAACAAGCGATTCTTGGAAGCATGAATGTTCAAACAGGTATGGCCAGTAAGTCCTCTTCGGCTTGCCTGACATAACCGTTGTTCTAACTAATATTCGATGCGGAAATGAATGCTGGATTAAAATAGGCACACGTCTCGAAAGACATTCAGATTCCGGCGAGATTATTTATGGATATGGTGATTAAAATATGTTATTCATAAATTATTCACGAATATTCGTAATTTTAATATCATGCCACTATTTCGAATTGGCTGTTTGGAGTATAATATACATTCGAGAAAATGATTATTAATATAATATTATAAAATTACTGTGGCAATATGTTTTATATATTTTATTGCGAATAAAATAGGGTACAAAACATTGTTGGGTTTTCGTTGCTTCAGGGTGCACGGATTTTCACCCGCGAATGTTTGGTGACAATATTTCTTATTTATTTTACGGTTAAACTAGTCTTTAAATATTGCGTCACGAAGAATGTTCGCATATGCGCCAAAATCTTCGTTATTCTACTTATTCAGCGGAGTAATCATACACATATTGACCTACGTGTACATGATACTCTGTGGTGCTCAATTAAGCTGACAACTCGAGATGACTGCATTGTTGGCGTGATTTATCGGGCTCCAAGCGCAAGTGACGCGCACAATGTTGAACTACTCAGGAAAATTCAACTTCTGGCTGCCAGATTTCGAACGCCACCCTAGTTATGGGAGATTTCAACCTTCCGAACTTGATAAAGAAAAACGCTCCTTCGACAAATTCGCTCGACGATGCGTTTCAAGAACTGATATTCGATATTCCTTTTTATAACCACGTATTTGATAACATTAAATTTAGAGAAGGTAACATGTCATCCGTCCTGGATGTAATACTAACGAGTGAGGAACACGCCGTCGAAAAGCTCGGCTACGAAACTCCATTGGGTTCTAGCTACCACCTGGTCCTCTTATTCGATTTTGTTTGTCAAGCCGAAAGAATGAATGACATCAACAAAACTAAACTATAGCTGGATATTGGAAGTCATCACAAGGCTCTTTGAACGATTTCTCACTGGAAACCGGACACCACGGACGTGCATCGTTCTTGGATGAACTTCATAAAAAGCTGTGTGATGAAATAAAACTACATTCCAGATTTGTACCAAAGACAATGTAAAAACGATTTACCTTCACATCGAGAATCCGCACAAGGAAGTGAATTGAGATACGCAACGATGCATGGAGAAACTATGTCCAGAATCCGATGCCAGATAATTGGGAAACATATTGTCTGTTGAGGAACAAGGTCACCACTCTTATCACCGAGGACAAGCATCTCACCATGCAAGAATACTAACCATAACGGAACGGAACCCCAAAGTCCTGTACCAGATTGTTAACATTACATCAAAAATTAAGCCAGGAATCTCAGCACTACACACACCTCATGGTCTAACTAAGACTGCGTTCGAGGCTGCCGAAGTTCTTGCAGGTTACTACCGCAAAGATTTTAGTTCCAAGGAATCAGAGCATCTTACGCCGCATTCGATCGGCTTTTCCGATAAACCACTAAACGAAATCTCAATAAACAATGAGTGTGTCATGCTGAGACTTCTTCGTTTGAATACCACACTGTCACCAAGAGAAGATGGAGTCACTCCTATAATCCTCAAGCAATGTGCATCCTCATTGTGTGGTCCACTGAGCACGTTATTCCAAATTTCGCTCGAATATAATACCGTTCCCGTGGAATAGAAATCTGGTACCATCACACCAATCTACAAGGGCGGGAATCGATCATACGCTGCGAACTATAGACCAGTTACGTTCTTGCCAGTAATTTATAAAGTGCTAGAGAGTTTAGTAGCGGAAAAGATCACCCATCACCTCGAAATCAATAGATTGCTTGCGATTGAACAGCACGGTTTCAGGAAATATCGCTCATGTCTACCTAATTTCTTGTTTACCTTAAACGACTGGACTGAATGTGCGGACAATGGTTACTCCATCCGCGCATGCTTTCTGGACATGCAAAAGGATTTCGACCGCGTCAATCATAGTATTTTAATCCAGAAACTTGAGTTGCACGGGATAACAGAAAAAGTCTTGCTTGGCTAGAATACTATTTACGTGACTGTAGCGCCTTATCGAAACCATTTAAAATTACGAGCGGAGTGCCCCAGGGTTCGCTCCTCGGACCGATTTTGTTTTTGATCTACGCAAACGACATTCCCGAGCGTGTTAAATGCAAGGATATGTTATTTGCAGACGATATCAGGCTTCGGAGAAGCATACGTACAAATGACGACTGTGAAATTTTGCAGAAGGATCTAAACACACCGCACGATTGGTCTCTGAGAAACAAACTACCCTTAAGCTTCCAAAAGTGCAAGGTGTTAAACATTGGAAAGACCGTGAATTACAACTACACTCTTGAGTCCCAACAACTCGTCTGGACAACTGAAGAGAAGGATTTGGGTGTTTGGACCAGTTCAAGTCTGAAGACTTCACTGCAGTGCAAAGCGGTATACAAAAAGTCGTCAAAGTCTTGGCGTTTTTGAAACAAATTTTTGGCAGATTTACGAATCAATCGGTGCCCCGTATCATAAACACCTATCCGAGACCAGTGATGGAGTACGCTGTTCAGGCTTGGTCACCCTGGCTTCAGAAAGACATCAATCTTCTGAAGCGTATTTACTACCGAACCACAAAGCTTGTATCCGGACTAGCTGGTAAACCATATGACGAACGTTTGAGGAGTCTCAATCAGTTCGACTTTCTCTGTCGTCGACTAAGAGGTGACTACATACTGATGTACAACATTATGCACATCCCTTGTCCAAACTTTTCACACGCTCGCCACCCCGTCGAAATCATGAACTTACAGTGCTTATTCCCAATTCCAGACTGAACTGTCGAAGATATGCTGTACGTGTAAGTTTCACATGGAACACCCTCCACTCCATTGTTACACACTCAGCCAACCTGGATATTTTTAAAGCTAATTTGGAAAAATAGTTTAGAGAAAACACAAATTTTGATACGATTCACACTACATGATTTTCCATGTTATTCTTTTTTATTGTATACACCTCAGAACTCCATCCTATGTTTATTGTTAAGGTAAATGCTTTTTTAGACCATCACAACTTTGAAACTTTGAACTTTGAATCATTTTGAATCCATATGATCAGCAATATTAACTATCAGATTCTATCGATGGCCCAGCATTCCGAAGTTTGTTATCTCATTGATTTTTCGGTTCAGTATAAGAAGTCGGTGCTTTACACCACGGAATGTATAATCAAAGCTAGCTGTATTTACTCTTGTAGCCCAAAGATTATACCTACAGTTCGTATATGAAGAGATTCGGTGATATGAATGTGAATGAAGTAAGTATGAATAAACTGTATACCCTCACTCGAGTATAATTTAACCAAAGACTTGCAAGCGTGCTGGAATTCGTGCTGTGTGATTACAGATCTTGATATAGTGTTGAGTGATGCACTCTAGTACTCACTATGATTAGCTAATGGTGAAGACAGTGATTTTGGAATATTATATCTCCCACCGTCTTAAAGAATACTTACAATCTGAAATTAATGGATAGAATTCACATGGATACTTCCAGATTCACATGTGGATGTTTTTTATGGCTGACTTTAAATTGCCGAATCAGCAGAGCAGTACCATTCACCGAGATCACTTCGTTGTTAGCCACGGAAGATAATATTAACAACGCTACCAATGTTATAAATGTGATGTTCACGTAATTGTTTATAATTTCGATGAATATTATGCGGTATTATTGCTGAACGTCCTCTTTATTTGGTAATGAAAGTAACGGACCTCGAAAAACTCTGTGAACATATGTGCTTCTTGCAATACAAAGTTATAAACCTCTTGCGAATCTATTTCGACATTTTTACAAATTTCGTTTGTAGTCAACCACATATCGGACAACGGAAATACTGGTGAGTCCCATAGTTATGACATAAGTCTACATGGCAAATTCTATATTGAATTATTTAGTGCAATATTTGTTGCACTTCGACATTTGTAATGAAAAATGCATGTCCAGGCAAGATTCCATAATGGATTCACAAATACCGTCCGTTTTTATGAGGATTTCGTTATTGAAATGAGGTGATCATGTAAACACGCACCTTGTTTAATTTTCCTAAAAATTGAACAACATTTTGAAACTGCAAACATATTTCAATCCTAGTGCTAAGTTGCCGAATGGTGAATTTGGTTTTACTGTTTTTAAATAGCTTGGCAGAATGCTATTAAGCTCTGCTTTCATAACAACATATAACTAACAAGCGGGGTTCATTGGCGTCCATGTAGTAATTGTTTGCGCTATTTGTGATTTTTACTTGAACGGAGTTGCTGTTTTCCGTTTCTCTGCAGGTGAAGATAACCCAAAATCCAGCTGCTGCTGCTGCAGACGAAGAATGAATTTGGTGTCAATTTACCGTTGCTTGAATAAATCCGTTATGGAAAAATGAATCAATTTTGCTTTAAGATCTGTAGAAAACTTAATAAAAGGTCATAATTATGGCATTCTACATTAAAATGGAAGGATATTCATGTAATTGCTGATTGAATGTTTGGGGAGCGTTTCAACCTTTTATTAAACGAATCATACGTCATCATACATACACTATAGCAAAATTCTCCAATTGTCAAAAAATTCAAAAAAGGTTCCTGTTTAAACATTACCAAATTCGAAGCATGTGATGTGATGGGCACTATCCAACCCAGCATAATTTATAAATGACGTAACTCAAGACTCAGTCTTGGTGGTAATACTGTTTTTCGATGTAAGCGAACGATGTACCTGATATGGTATGCAGTAAATTCATTTTATTTCCGGACGACATCCAAGGTTGAACAATCGTGAGCATAGAGTTGATTGCCAAATTCTAAAAAAATCTTCATGCACTTCATAGAAACTTGACTTATTAATAATAATAATAATCCTATAGCGAACGAATCAGAAAACATATTCCCAAATATTAAGTAACGCATTGATTTTTGTATTATGGGAAAGTGTCTCACGACGAATACACTAGGTATGAGTAACGAACATCCTTACAAAGTCTCAATGAAATAGTTTGGCGACATATCCCACGCAGTCTTTAGAAGGATTACATTAAATCGCGCAATGGTTCTTATGAAACACAGAACACCGTTTATGACTACCAATTTCAAGAATAATATGATTTTTTCAGGATATCAATTGCCTGAAATCTGATAGATTCAACCACAAAAATGCAGGAATAAATTAACAATATTGTCCTTAATTTGTTTTCGCCAACACAGCATGGATTTCGATCTCACCGATCCTGTCTCACAAATCTTCTCATAGCATTGGACGACTGGACGAAAGAGTTGTACAGAAGTTCTTGCATCTACGTCTGTTACCTACACATCTCAAGAGCTTTTGGCAGAGTCGATCATCATCCGCTTTTTCAAGAACTCATGCGTTTAGGAATATATGAAACAATCCTCTCATGTTTGTGTGACTATATGTCAGATCGCGACGCCAGAGTTAAAGTTAACGGAGTGCTATCACAAACGTTTAAAACCACGAGTGGAGTCCCACAAGGATCTGTGTTAGACCCGCTTTTCTTTCTGTTATACATAAACGATTTACCCCCCTCATATCTATTAGAATGGTCCTATTTGCGGATGATATGGAAATTTGGACGCCGATTAGTTCTGCAGAGGATTGTGAGAAACTACAAATGGATTTCGACAGCGTGTCGAATTGGGCGGCCATGAAGGACATGTCATTCAACATACAGAAATGTAAGATGCTCCATTTCGGCAAGAATGTTCCTTGGACATATCGATTTGGAAATGAAAACCTAGCATGGAGCTCGTTAGAAAATGATCTTGGACTTTGGATTAACCTGAAGAACACAGTGCACTGCCAGAATATATATATCGACGGGCCAACAGATTGTTAGGTATCGTTCGAAGAATATTTGGAAGATTCTCTTTGGTTACGTTACCAAGGATAATGAACGTCTACGTTCTCCCTACGATGTAGTATGCGGTCGAGGTCTGGGCTCATTGGCTGCGAAAAGATACCGCTCTCTCCGATAAAATCTATCATAGAGCAACACAATTAGTGATGGGTCTTCGCAATGTTCCGTATACCGAAAGACTGCGAAGTATGGGTCTATGTGATATTACTCAAATGAGGATACGACGCGATATTATTCTGACCTATAGAATTGTGTCAACCGAAGGACATCCATTAAAAAACTTGCTTGATGTATGTGATGGAAAAGTGACACGCGGACACAACTTATCATTTTATGTTCCAAGTTCCCGTATTGATTGTCGGCGCCATTTCTTCACCGTAAGAGCTATATTTCTTTGGAATTCCCTACCACAACATGTGGTGGACTCTCCTTGCCTGGCGATTTTTAAAGCGAAATTGGACTTGCACGTGCAAACGAACATCATTCGTGAGCATTATATTTGATATTCTCTATTGCTTTTATACTATTGTCATGTTCATGTATATTCATACCGTAATCCTGTGGTGATGTAATGTATGAACTATTTAACCATAAATCCTTGGATCCTTGAATCCTTGAAACCTTGAATCATTCTAGAGAATATTCTTTCATAGTGGTTAGAAAGGGACTTTAAGCATCATATTGTATATGTTAGCATCTTGAGCGCTCTTATGGTATGCCCAAAGTGGATGTGCGTTTTCAATATTGTGGTTCGTTATACAATCTTTTTGAGTAGTGTTTTGGAATTAAAACAATTTTATCCACTAGGCTACTGTCTCAAGTCTAACTGAAACTACTATTTACTGCCAAACCCAGAAAACGTTTGAGAAGTGTAGTTCATTCCTACACCTAACAATAAGCTTCCGTTCATTCTATCAATTTCTGTGCAAGTAAAACAACTAATTACTTGAATTTGAAATAAAAACGCTTGCTGAAGTGAGGTGGCATTTATGTTGCTCTGGCACGTTCTGTCATATCTACTCGGATTTATACTATTACAAGAATTTGGTTTTACTTTCCACTATAGCTATCGGAATTCATACGTTTTGATCTTGTCAACTGATCAACAGCAAATTGACCGTTTCGACGTAAATATCTCAGTTTGCTCACGCGAGCAAACGTTTTCCAACGGCTAACTGCCATACCGTTTATGCTATGATTGCAAAGATCAAACCAAGCTACGTATTTTGATACGGCATTCAGTGTTCTATCTTGTATGTTACCGAGTTTTCATGAATAATTTGCTAAATGACAAAATCACGGTAATGTGTTGCTCACATCCCCATCCCTTACACACCACTACCGGTTTCTGGCTGTTTGCCGTCGTCAGGTGGAGACACTAAGATCAGGTTCAAAATCACGAGTTCAAACGCAGCTAGGTCGTCCTGTCGAACAAACGCTCATCTCTCAACCGACCGGCCCAATTCAGGTTACTAACATTTAACCGCGACACCAGATCCAACACAGTCGAAACAATCGATCGATCAAGCTGTGACTACGAGGATTTCTGTCTTGACGCCGACATGGGAACAAGTTGACATGTGCGCAAAGTGCCTGCGCCCGGTAAGCAGTGATATTGCTTATGTTAAATGTACTATTTGCGATTTACACCAGCACGTGACCTGTGATGAGACTTTGACTGATGAGTGTGTAAGGCTTGTGAACGAAAATTACTATCCATCTGTTAGGAAAGAAATTTGAATGCAATCTGTTAGAGCAGGTTTTGGGTAACGTTTCACTTCTGACATAGAAGCTTCGTCATACCGTGCGGTTTAATACCGCCTCTCAATATTTCCACATTGTCTAGATCGACGCCGTATCTAAAACGTGCTCCGCCATGGCATCTAGAGAATCAACTGTAAGGACTACTCGGGTGTTTGCATTCATGATTCAAGATTCAAGAATTTATGGTATACAAACGCTCGTAGCTGTACAACACCACAGGATATTCGTACGAGGACAATAACTATATATACAAAATAAATTGAGGGACTTGCAAGATTGACAGTTATGTAGTTAGAAATAATGTCATGTGTTGTCTCGGAATGATTGAAGAATATTCGTTGGAAAAGATCATGTTATATAAACGTGATGTAGGCTGGAAGTACTACGCATAATTATATCCAATTTGTTTCTCAAAATCCTTTCACTAGATGTTTGTACAACATCTGACGGTACTGATTTCCATCAGAAAGAAACGCGCAACTATTATGAGAATCAACGACAGTTCCCGAGAGAATGTGGAATATAAAATGCCAGTGGGTGAGTACGTGTGACATGGCTTTATCTATGGCTTTTCTACCCGAATCGGAATGCTTATTCTGACAAAAAGCTGTAGAGGATGAAAATTAACGCAATCGTGCTGTACATCCATGGTCGACATCGACCGAAGCTGCCCAACAACAACACCATAAATAATATCCGTTCGTGATTACTACCTACACGACGTGAAATGAAACACACATCAATCAATTGTTACCCTAATCAACGCAGGTTTGACTATCCTGCAATGTTCTGTCTACCAATTACTAGAGTGTTACGTACGAGCAGGATGTTGACATTTAATGACCTGAATAATCTATCACCTTCCTAAACAGTATGCGTAAGCTTACATGTCAGACGAAGTTGTGCTTGGAAGCAGTATCTGAGTTTCCCGTTTTAGTTCCGGAGATTCGCCTATGTTTTTCGCAATTGCTATTCTAACACAATCGTATAAGCAATACGCCAGTCACAGCTCAGTATTCGTCAAATTGAGCAACGAAAATTCTTATATTCCATGAACCAATTTAGTATTCTGTTCATTCGATGCTTTATGCGAAGATTGTGTTGATCATAGATGCTTGCTCTCAACGCGCCATGCAAGCTAGCACAGTGCTGCACTCAAAACAAGACCGGTTAAAATCGTTTGTCCGAATGCAGCAAATGCACTTCACGTTTGCGAATCTGATACTGAAAATTTCGTCGTGATCACTTACTAATGCAAACTGCATTGTTGCATAATACAATATAAAGAAATTCTATGTCGTGCTTTAAAGTGAAGTGCAACTGACGCCCTACTGCCGAGTTCTGACATCGTTGCAAGCGTTGCAAGAGAGATTTTTCTACCCGAATCGGAATGCTTATTCTGTCAAAAAGCTGTAGAGGATGAAAATTAACGCAATCGTGCTGTACATCCATGGTCGACATCGACCGAAGCTGCCCAACAACAACACCATAAATAATATCCGTTCGTGATTACTACCTACACGACGTGAAATGAAACACACATCAATCAATTGTTACCCTAATCAACGCAGGTTTGACTATCCTGCAATGTTCTGTCTACCAATTACTAGAGTGTTACGTACGAGCAGGATGTTGACATTTAATGACCTGAATTATCTATCATCTTCCTAAACAGTATGCGTAAGCTTACATGTCAGACGAAGTTGTGCTTGGAAGCAGTATCTGAGTTTCCCGTTTTAGTTCCGGAGATTCGCCTATGTTTTTCGCAATTGCTATTCTAACACAATCGTATAAGCAATACGCCAGTCACAGCTCAGTATTCGTCAAATTGAGCAACGAAAATTCTTATATTCCATGAACCAATTTAGTATTCTGTTCATTCGATGCTTTATGCGAAGATTGTGTTGATCATAGATGCTTGCTCTCAACGCGCCATGCAAGCTAGCACAGTGCTGCACTCAAAACAAGACCGGTTAAAATCGTTTGTCCGAATGCAGCAAATGCACTTCACGTTTGCGAATCTGATACTGAAAATTTCGTCGTGATCACTTACTAATGCAAACTGCATTGTTGCATAATACGATATACAGAAATTCTATGTCGTGCTTCAAAGTGAATGTCAAAAATGGTAGATTAAACTATTAATACTTTTGTGATCGATAGTAAGACACAGGCAGCCACAATATCTGTCAGACAGAGAAACACTCAGCAGTAACTACACCTAATTGAAAATTTGTTTGAACACGTAAGACAAATCTATGCTTACAGAGGAGGGGATATTTCGATATAGACACATGATATTCATGTGGACGTTTCGATACGAAAATGATAGCGAACCACGTGTTTACCGATGGTGACGACATCGATTTCTTCACATCACCAATTCACTTCGTTTCAGTTAATGTATATTTTAGTATTTTTAGAGACGTTGAGCGATGACGGATGTCTTTGGGTGAGTTTGAGTGGTTGCTCGTTAGCGTGGTCGCTGATGAGTGCATTGCTTCGGGAATATTGGTATTCATTGAATTGCTAGAGTGGAACGTGAGAATTGAGTTAGAATGATTCACATTCTCAGAGTATTTCGATTTCACGTATAAAGCAGCCAGTTGACTAATACAGATGCTGTTGATAGAAATAAATGCATGATCCGCTAACACCATTTCGGTAGCGTGTAGTGTACTGCTTTCATCATGCTCACAAAAGTAAAATAAAAATCAACTTAAGAAATCAATTGTTTTCGCTAAGTTGAAAGTGTGCACTGTGATGACTATATTGAACACGGTGCATGCACTGACCTGCGAACGTTTCTTTTCAAAACAATACAGAGCACACACGACGGACATGATCAATTTTGCACCAGCAAAATAAGTTTTTCAGTTTTTCATTGTAGCTCAAATTTAGTATCGTCGAGTAGGTACCGTCCTTTTATTTCACGAGATTTTTCAATCAGAAATGCGACCTGTTGTTGCATATCGGTGAATTTTCCCAAATTTGGAAAAGTAAATGCAAATATAATAACCGTGTTTCATGTGTAAAGTTTAAACGAGAACTGCTTTTAAATTTCTTGACTTTTGGATAGTTTTGCAAAACTTCAATATGCTGCAATGTGATTTGTTAATAGAAGGTTGCGACGCACAATACCACCAATTTGAACGCATTATGCACACTTTCAATCAGCAATTACATGATTATCCACCCATATAAATTAAGAAGGCCACTTTTTGGCCCTCCGCGTAATGTTTGTGACAGATTTTATAACAAAAATGATACTTTTTTGTTAAAGGATTTATTCAAAAAACCGTAAATTGAAACGCAATTAAATATTTGTCGGCATCAGCAGAAGCTGGCTTTCGGTTATTCTCCACCTACAGAGAAATCGAGAATAGCAATTCCGTTCAAGTAACAATCGCACATATAGTAAAAAACATGGACACCAAATAAACCTGCCTGTAATTTAAGTGTTGATATGAAAGCAAAGCATAATTACACTCTTCCAAAATATTTTAAAACATTGAAAACTAAGTCCTCATTCGACAAGATTTCACTAGGTTTGAAATGGCTCTGCATCTTAAGAACGTTTCGCATGATTTAGGTAAATTATTGGTTCACCGTGTTCTTCTACTGATATAATATATCTGAAATAAATCTTCCTTTCTCAACTTCAGCATATAAACCTCACTCAATATTACAGAATTTGAGCAGTTTCATACACACTTCTTATCAATAACGAAATCCGTGTACCTAAAATCTACTTAGACATTAGTCACAAACGAGGTGAACTATAGTACTTCGAGGTACTTCAAGCTTTTTAATCATATAAATAATGCTTTACGGACGCGTTTCGACGTGACATTTATTTCACTCATCACAGCCTCGGTTGAAATGGTTTGATTTTGGTTTGATTCTCTTCGGTTGAATACAGATGAATACAGCGTGGTGAATGCTTCATCAGTATCTGATAACAATTTAGTTTGTCCAGCTGACGTGGACCACTACGCAACTCCTAGTTTCACCCTAACTCGATCGTTAACCATACCATTGAGGATTTTGTGGTTGAACTACATCATAGAGAATGGACAATGGTCGTATTCCGAAAGATCTACGCTATGATGAGTTGCAATTACTATGTCGACCATTGGGCACACCGGACTTGCATTACACAGACGTCTGCAAAAGAGATATGAAAGCATTAGCATTGACGCAGCGAACTGGGAATAACTTGCTCTTGACCGCTCACATTGAAGGCATTGTGTTAAGCGTCGTCTGCAATCTGGGGACGAGCAGATGCAGCTCTTGGTTGTGTAACACCGCTTGTTTTGCCTCATCAAAACATTGACCTTGACAATAATTAACTTCCGTTCGTTCGTGCGTGCATCGTGATCGCTCTGTACACGTTTTGGCTACCGCAATAAACCTTCCATCTCCTGTGCCTTTTCTCCAACGTTCTTGGGGATATTATTGTAGTAACTTGGTCTACTACAAATTGGTGAGCCCGACATACACGCATTCTTCGTGTATCTTTTCCGGTACGTCAAAATCTTTCCGCTTCACATCGGAGTTTTCAGGTAAAAATTTTTTTACCTCGTTTAATCGTGCATTTTATTTGCATCAATTGCTCCTGTTTATCATGAGTAATTCTAAACGCGTTATTTTGGTTTCGACGGTCATCACAATACCCAGTTTTATTTCCCAGGACCCTGAGTATTGGTTTCATTTTTTAGAAACTGAATTTAGTTCTAAAAATATCATTGATGACTACGCCAGGTTTTCACAATTAACGCAGAAACTCCCCGCGGATGTGTTATTACAGGTACGCGACGCAGTCCTTACTGCACCCATAGGTGACCGTTACCGTATCGTCAAACAAGCCGTAATTTCTCGCTCGGTTCCGTCTGAACGATCTAGGCTGCAGCAGTTGTTCGGCAACTTGGAAATTGCCAACAAAAAGCCATCTACCATACTAATGGAGATGCGCCGCCTGCTAGGGTCATCGCACATGGACGAGTCCTTACTAAAGGAACTATGGCTCCAGCGCTTACCTGAGTGCGTGCAACCCATCTTGGTTGCTGGGAAAAGCACTCCGGTATCTGAGCTTGCGGAAATGGCGGACAACATCGCTGAATGTATCCGTCCCTATCCAGATGCCCATGTTTCCACAGTAACCACAGGACAATCACGCACACAGGGTACTCCAACGGAAGTCAGCATTGCGGATCTGCTGGCTGAGGTTGCGGCTTTACGCAATGAGGTTCGAAACCTCGCACTCAACAATAAGTCAGTATCTCGCACCCTATCCCGCCGAAACTCGAGTAGTCATACTCGGTCACCCGTTTGCTGGATACATCGGAAATACGGCGACGATGCGCGACGTTGCATCAAACCTTGCGTCCATCGCATTCCGGGCCAACAGCTAACGACGACTACTGTCGTCGGCCCGAAGAAATCACGTCGTTTTCTCCACATCAAGGAGAAATCCACGGGTCTACGTGTCGGGCCAAAATCCAGTAAAGACGTTCGCACAAACGCTAAAGCGCGCGGTAAATGCCAACGCTCGAAAATCCACCGACACACAAAAAGCCCATTAAGAGCTTTCGTCGAACCGGATAAGCGTTTATCGCACATGCACGTAGGCCTCGTTGACCCGCTACCACCCTCAAGTGGCTATACATCTGTCGCCCCTGCTAGGCAATCACCATTTGCCTATGGAGATAACGTGACGCGCTCGCGACACGGTAGGAGTCGTTTCCACCCACCATCTCCGCGATTTCAAGCCAAACAGTCCCACATGCCGACGGAGTTGGCACATTGCCAGTATGTCTTTCTCCGAAACGACATGGTGAAGCAACCTCTTCACCCTCCTGATGGACCATTTAAGATAAGTCGGCGGTCCCAAAAACCAGTTGTGATTGACCGCGCCGGTCGACACGACACGGTCTCGATTGACAGAGTCAAACCAGCGTTCATGGACAATGCAGTTGACTTAGCTAATCCGCCAGACCCAAACCCAACGCCACCGGTGATAACCCGACTATCTCAACGCCTGCCACCACAACAGCTAGGCGAGCGAAACGGCAACCCGTAAGGTTCGCCGACTAGGTAGCACATTTTAAAGTGTTATCACTTGGTATATGCCCGTGCATGCTTTACGTACCTCATCACTATAACTCGGTCGTGGCCATAAAGCCATGCACCAGAGAGCTTTTTTTTTCTTTTTACTTCTCAGGTACACATGCACCCCCAGCTGTGGAAAACGTGGCACGCGCCACCCCCGGATCGCCGACGCTTGTCGCCATTCTATCCGGTAACCTGGAATACACGCATCATTCGTGTATCCCCTCGGTACGCATGTACCTCCCGCAGTGGAACTCGTGGCACGCGCCACCCCCGGATCGCCGACGCCTGTCGCCATCCTTCCGGTAGCCCCGAGCACGCCGTTCAACACGGGCGCTCTCCCAAGACGGTCGTCATTGACCGTGTCGGCAAGCATGACACTGTCTCAATCGACAGAGTCAAACCGGCTTTCATGGACGAGGAAGTTATCCCAAATGACCCAACGCCAACCCCGGCACCACTGGTCATTACCCCTCCTGTCCCTACTACTAACCCAGAGCCGGCCACTACAGGAACTAAACGTGCCAAACGGCAACCCGTTCGATTCGCAGATTTTGTTGTAGATAGTTAATACTTTCATATCTATCGACATACACGCGTGCATTATTTCGTACCTCATTCTAATCACTCGGTCGTGGCCCTAAACCCATGCACCAGGGAGTTTTCTTTTTCTTTCTTCTCTCAGGTACGCACCCACCCACCGCTGATGCCACCGAATCGCGCAACCTTCCTGGTCCACCTACGCTTGCCCCCAACTCACCCGGTAGCCCTAACCACCAACAAGAGCACAATTGTTCCAACACGCCTGTCACGTCACACAAGGGCCTTACCAGCCCAGATTGACGCGCCATCCGATTCTCCTGGCGCGGCCATTTACCATCCTTCTTCGGGACGCAGGAAATTCTGAGCAGGGACTGTGTTTTCGAAGCTTCTGGTTCTTGTTGTCAAGCCTACGAATGCGCCTGCTTCTGCTCAAATTGGGTTCATACTAAGACCACGCCAAACGGGAAAATCCCGCTGGCAGCTGTTCACTCCATGTGAGGCGGCTCGGCAGTACGTTCACTCACATGTGAGACGCTACTTGGCTTAGTCCTGATCGGTTCACCGTACATCCTACTCTCGAACCACCGATGATCGACCCACGCAGACCGAGCGCCCTGGCTGACTTCTATGTGACTGGTTGCCGAGAGACTACGTTCCTGCCCGGGGTAACCTGACACCTGCCTGCGCCACGCTACTGGCAACTCCCGATCAGAAGTCTTCGTTGACCAGACTTCTTGGAGGGGGGCTGTGTAACACCGCTTGTTTTGCCTCATCAAAACATTGACCTTGACAATAATTAACTTCCGTTCGTTCGTGCGTGCATCGTGTACACGTTTTGGCTACCGCAATAAACCTTCCATCTCCTGTGCCTTTTCTCCAACGTTCTTGGGGATATTATTGTAGTAACTTGGTCTACTACAGTTGCTGAACGCAGATGACGCAGCCGGAGTGCAACTGACGCCCTACTACCGAGTTCTGAGATCGTTGCAAGCGTTGCAGGAGAGATTTGTCCACCCGAATCGGAATGCATAGTCTTTCAAAAAGCTGTGGAGGATAAACATTAACGCAATCGTGATGTACGTCCATGGTCGACATCGACCGAAGCTTAGCAACAAAAACATCATAAGTAATATCCGTTCGCGTTTATTACGTACAAGACGTGAAATGAAACACAAATCAATCAATTTTTACCCAGATCAACGCAGGTTTGACTATCATACAAGTTTTTTCTACCAATTACTAGAAAGTTCCATACGAGTATGATGTTGACATTTAATTACCTGACTTATTTATCACCTTCCTAAGCGGTGTGCGTAAGCTTACATGTCAGACGATGTTGTGCTTGGAGGCTAAATCTGAGTTTTTCGTTCTGGTTCCGTAGATTCGCCTATGCGTTTTACGCAATTGCTATTCTAACACAGTAGGATAAACAATACGACAGTCACAGATTATTTTTTGTTAAACTGAGCAACGAAAATTCTTATATTTCATGAACCAATTTGTTATTCTGTTCATTCGATGCTTTATGCGAAGATTGTGTTGATCATAGATGCTTGCTCTTAACGCGCCACGCAAGCGAGCACAGTGCTGCACACAAAACAAGACCGGTTAAAATCGATTGTCCGAATGCAGCAAATGCACTTCACGTTTGCGAATCTGATACTGAAAATTTCGTCGTGATCACTTACTAATGCAAACTGTATTGTTGCATAATACGATATACAGAAATTCTATGTCGTGCTTTAAAGTGAATGTCAAAAATGGTAGATTAAACTATTAATACTTTTGTGATCGATAGTAAGACACAGGCAGCCACAATATCTGTCAGACAGAGAAACACTCAGCAGTAACTACACCATAATTGAAAATTTGTTTGAACACGTAAGAAAAATCTATGCTTTCTCAACAAGGGATATTTCGATATAGACACATGATATTCATGTGGACGTTTCCATACGAAAATGATAGCGAACCACTTGTTGAGCGATGGCGACGACATCGATTTCTACACATTACCAATTCACTTCGTTTCAGTTAATGTACATTTCAGTATTTTTAGAGACGTTGAGCGATGACGGTTCTCTTTGGGTGAGCTTAGGTGGTTGCTCGTTAGCGTGGTTGCTGATGAGTGCATTGCTTCGGGAATATTGGTATTCCTTGAATTGCTAGAGTGGAACGTGTGAATTGAGTTCGAATGATTCACATTCTCAGAGTATTTCGATTTCACGTATAAAGCAGCCAGTTGACTAATACAGATGCTGTTGATAGAACTAAATGCATGATCCACTCACACCATTTCAGTAGCGTGTAGTTTACAACATGAGGCGGTAGGTAGCCATCCAATGAGACATGAAAATCTCTACCGCCATCGGAAGCAACCCCAGGCGCTGAGCTCGATTTCTCGAAGGCGATGGCTCGATGTTTACAAACGAATGTATGCTGTGGTTTTGTTTGAGAGGTGTTACTAAATGGAATACTGAATTGTATGCACACTTCTAAAAGGCGTTGTCAATGTTTATACCCTGAAACATCCGAGGCAGTTTGCCAACACTCGTAATCTGCACCACCTCTGTCATTCAAATTACCCAATAGTTCTACACCGTTATGTGGCACGTTGTGACATGAAAATCTCTACCACCGTCAGAAGCAGCCTCAGGCGCGGAGCTCAACGTCATTGCTTTTAACCGGTATCTGATGCTTTCCGTGTTATTATTCATAGAAGCCAAATGGAGTTTCCTCTCCATTGAGTTGAAATAAACGCCAGGGAGTTTAATATGGAGAACTAGCTGTTGCCCCTGCAGCAAGTGTTCCCTCTCCGCTGCACGGTCGGAACCCTCGGAAGAGCTAGGTGGATGTTTTATATATATATATATATATATATATATATATATATATATATATCGTGGATGAACAGAGTTGATTTAACTAAATGCATAATCCGCCACAATATTTTGGTAGCAGTGTTTCGTATATTTTTTCAACCGCGTTAGATCGATCTCATCTCAAAAATCATTTCAGAGTTCGTTTTTTGGAAACACATGAATCACGGACTTTATGTTTGCATTAACTATTCCAAATTGTAGGAAATTGACCGATATGCAACAGGTCGGATTTCGCATTCAAAGACCACCTACCTACTCCACGAAACTAGCTTTGTACTACAATGAAGCACATAGAAGACTTATGCTGCTATTGTAACATTAATAATGTTCGTGGCGTCTGCTCTGTATTGTTCAGATAATAAAAGTTTGCAGGTCAGTGACACATCATATGATTGGCATTTTGTAAAGTTTAAACACGATCTGATTTAAATTTCTAAAATTCTGGAGAATTGTTTCGAAAATATAAGTAAGCTGCCGTATGATTCGTTTAATAAAATTTGCGACGCACCATACCTCCCTGTTTGAACGCATTCCCCACACTTTTGATCTGGTATTTCATGCATACCCTTCCATTTTCATTTGGAAAATTATTCTGCTGGCCCTTTAATTAGTTTTTCAAGGATTTTATACCAAAATTGATTCATTTTTTTCATAATGGATTTATTCAAGCAAAGGTACATTGACATCAAATCCATTGGTAATCTGCAGGAGCAGAAGCTCAGTTTTATTGAATCTTCATCTGCGGAAACATAGATAACAGAAACAAAGTTGAAGTGAAATACGTAAATATCGTAAACAATCAGTACATGGACATCAATGAACCCTGCTTGTGAGTTAAATGTTGGAATGAAAGCAAAGCATAACTGCATTTTCTCAAACTATTTGAAAGCAGTAAAAACTAACTCACCATTTTGCAAGAATTTACTATGATTGAAATTATTGTGCAGTTTAGGAAGGTTGTGCTTGTTTTATATAAATAAAATAAAATACATGATTACTGGTATTCGTATTTTTTCGACCGATGTGGACAAATGGTATTTATCTTGATATAACGGTTGATTATATCTATTTATTGGTTTACCTTGTTCTTTTACTGATATAATATTTCTTAAAAATCACCAATTCTCAGATCAAGAATCTAATCCTAGCTCATCTTTACAGAATTTAAGCAGTTTACTGCTCACTTTATTTCAAAGAAGGAAATCCGCTTAAAACAGGTCGGTATTTGTAAATCCAATATGGAATATTTCTTGTAGATGGGTTTTTTACAATTGTCGTAAATCAATATTTAAATTGCTATGCAGACGTACTTCACCAGTATATGACTCACCAGCACCAGTACTTCTGTTTCTAAGTGTAACTGAAACGAAATTTGATAAAATGTCGATCAGTTGGCGAAATAAATTTGCAAAGAGATTGTAATTTTGAATTGCAAGAAGCACATATTCTCACCTTTTTTTCCACCTGGCGAAACTTCCACTGTCCAAGAAAGAGGGCATTAAGCAATAATACCACACAATATTCATCGAAATGATAGTCAATTACGAGAACATCACTTTTATAACAATTGTAACGTCGTTCTTATCTACCTTGGCTACCAAAATATATACTATATTTTCACAACTACGATATTTCATGCACTGTAAACACGAATACTATTTTATTAAAAATAGAATATTGGATACACTATTTGAATATTCTGTTTGATTCTATTAATGTTTAGTTGCAAATTCAAATCTGCCCAAGCGTATTTATTAGAGATATAATATTTCACATTATGCTAAGTTGCTATTTTTAAAGGGTCATAACTTTGTCTCGCCAATAGTTTGAATCTCCCAACCGTATGTCATATATTATAATATCACAAAACAATGAAACTCACCTGCGTATTCGTTTTTGTCGTATTTAACTGAAACCAGGAAATACGGTTTTATTTATTATAGAATCGTCAAAAGTGGTTATCAAGGATGTGGACATGAAAAATTGTTATTTGAATTGTAATAATATCCAAATTAACGCGGTTGAGAATCAAAAAAACGATGTCAGCTAAAAATCCATTCGGGAATTGCTTAACACAAATTATTTATTCGCGCATCATGATGATAATCAATTTTTAATTCCAACTAGTTACTTAGAATCTGAATGAAGCATTAACGGTTAACCTGAGGCTATTGACCATGATCACTGTTTTTTAGTGCCATAAGTTGGTCTAAATGTTGAATACTTATATAAATGTGCCCAACATACACTGAAATAACATTGACAGAATGAAAGTTACTCATCTTCATTGCGTACTCCTTTGGTGCTCAATCTGTTGATTGTTATACTGTTATTTTAAACCCATTTTTCTACCCATTAACAAAACGATTCTATGGACTTGATCTGTAGTTGAAATTGTATCGTTTATTTAACATTGGTTTATACTATTCAAACGACAATGATGCATCTAAACCTGGAATGTTCCTGAACGAAAACACTCACACTTTATCTCATCTTTTCCAATCAACCTGCAATTAACATATTGTTTTTTGTATAAGGAATGAAGAATATATGATGCATGTAAATATTCTCATTCTCAACAACATCCCGAAAAATAACATATAGAAACGACTCGGATATAATCGGAAAACCATGAGTGTTTCATGAATGAATAGCTTGTGGTGAAATTAGGTTTGGTCGAATTTGACACTGTGATTATTCAATAAGAAATCCGAAGAATGAATAGTATGGAAATTACGAAACGAGATTACAATTGCTTGGTTTTTCACTATGCATTTGCAGCGCTGAGTGTGAGTGAAAATAATATTTGTTCGATGATTTTAACAGATACAGTAAAGCATTCTTCATCATGCATCGCAAGGTTTAATGAAACATAAAATGGACAACATTTTCAACTTACTTAGGTGCTTTGACATCTATACCGTAAAACGATAACTGGATGAATGTGCAAAACATTATTCAATAAATGCAACAGTGATGTCGATCGAAGTAGAACTTACAAAGTGTAACCTCATTGACGACAAAAGACACGCGTCTCGTAAATCGAGCTGAGAGAATAATTAATCAAAGTCAATGTGAGTGGCTAGAAAGATGTGCGAAATCTGAAAGCACCGCTACTTACAACTTTTAGATTGCTCCAATAGGACTAGGAAACAAAGGTAAATTATTTTGAGCAAAAATGCAGCTTAAACATTTAGATAATAGTGCTTTAGTAGATGTTGACCCAGGATGTAAATCACAATCGAATGATTTTTCTCATGTTACAAAGCTTTTCTAATGAGTAAACTATCCGATTCGGGAGCAACAACATCCACTGCATCTATGGCATCGATAGTCAATACTTGCTTGATCGGCGTCAATTCTACGCGGGCTGCGTGATATGCGTTTCGCAGCCAAGTTATGTATTTGCTACTCCCTAGATTGCGAAGACGCCTGACACAAAGCCTCCAATGTGAGCGGTCAAGTAATAGTGCTTCGCAACTCGATGGGTCAAATTGAAGGATATAACATGTTGATAATGGGGAGGCACCAATATTCTTGTTTAGACGATTGGGTTAAATGATGTAAGTATACATAATATGGCTTACACGTGAACGAGTCAACTGAAATGGTGAAAGATCAGCATGAATCATTCCGTTGATATATCCAATATGAACCTTTATGGCGCGAATGGTGCATCGATAAACTCACTTGTACAGTTGTCCTTCTCTGTGAAATGAAATAAAATGGGGAATTTAATATGTGGAATGTAAGACTATTTTCGCGGCAAGTGCTCGGAATATGCGCATTTTACTAACTATTTGATTATTTAAGCTAGTTTTGTATTAATTTGGAATACTGCGGATTGTTAGCAGAAATTCTGTACTTCAATATTACGTTTTTATCGCGTATATATACGATCGAATATTGATAAACACTTCAACTGATTTTTCCAAAATTATAAGATATTAAGAGTAACAAAATTTCATTCGCAGCTTCAATGATGATGAGAATGTGATCTACTCACCTTCGTAATCCTCCGTTTTGCCTGTAATATTAAAGGGTCACCCACATTAATTATTATTACAATGAGTAATAATAATAATAATAATAATAATGCAAGTTCAAAAAGGCTTCAATTCGTGATTAAATACATAGAATAATATGTCTATTATAGGTGAAACACGCATAAGATGCTCTCGTTGATACAAGTGTGCCAATACGCGCATTAAACGTAAGCATATGTATTGGTGGATCTCAAATCAATCACCGGAACTTCTTTCCTGTCTAAATTATCTCCACCAAGTAATGTATCGCACGTTTAATAATAATTTCGTGTCAACTCAAAGAGCGTGATTTTCAACGGTGAAACACAGCAAATTTAAGCTGACAGAATTTGCCAAAGTGATAATAATAGTATATAATAATATAATTATAAATAGTATATTAATATAATAAGCGATATTAACACGATAATCTCACTGAAAAACAAGGCTGCCGACAAAGATATCAACGCGAAGAATATCAGGAAACGTGAAGTCATTTTCGTAGTTACCTGTTGTTATTCAGAAGCCATGCCCAATTTATACTCCGTAGTGCGTAGTTCATTGGTTATTCAGCTTGAACAAAATTTAGCCAATCACTAGCTTGCAATGAGATATCACAAATGCAATATTGCGCACAAATTTTTATAATCCATCGTGGTACGGCAGTCGGTCAGCCAACTAATATTTGATAAAAATGTATACATAATAAACACGTTGCTCTTGTATGCCACTTTTGGATAAGGATGGTACGACCAACCTGTTTAATCACATGAACCAACACTCATGTGGACAGGGTTTGAACCCTTGAACATGAAAAAAATTATTTGCATGCATTTTAATTACACAAACACACCACACGACTGGCTTCGTAGTATTTGCACTCAACGGCGATGGAGAGTGAGAACAGTAACCTAGAACATCAGTGCTAATAACACGTAGAGGTCGGATGTTGACCTCCAATGACTTGAATTATTTATCACTTTCCCTCAGAGAACGCTTAATTTTACATGTCAGATTAGAAGGAGAAGAAAAAGAAGAAGAAGAAATTGGCTGTATTCATATAAACGAATTTTCAGCAGTTACAAAAACTTCACTAAATAATTTAGGATTGGACAAATTGATTGACAGGTCCCAAAATCAATTTGCCGACTGAACGATGTTCCTTTTCCGTCTTGATTGATAATTTCCACATGTGATCCAGTTTATTACCAGTGATGTAACCAAACGTTTTGAGACAAAAGTGTCACAACGATTCCCGGTATCGCGTAATTCTTTCAAAATTGCACATCGAAAATTGACCCCAGTTGATACGAAAAAGGGATTCACTTTGCCCACAGCTAGCCTTGCCATTTAACGAAAAATTTTGAAAAAACTGCGGAGAAATTTATTTTATGCACGGCCGATTTGAAGGCCCCAAGTATATGACTAGGTTGCCTTATAACTATTACGGTCAACGTCGAGAGGTTTCATAAATTTTTTGTATTATTCATTGTACCGCAACTGCTTTTCGCAAAGTTGTTGACTTCCCAATTTTGATTACCTTAGAGTAGATCTTTTGGAACAAGTCGTTATACCTCCACAAATAGTTACAGTTGAGTTTTTAGTCGATTTATTGCACTGATCAATACTGGTGCTTTTCCAGTATATTGTTTACAAAATGAAAATGCGTTAGTCACTTCGTGCAGTAGAGTTAAAATTTGAACCAATTTTGCTGCGCCTTCAAGTTAACAAAAAAACATAATGTTTTGCATTGTGAACTGGGTTCCAACTTAGTAAAAATTATGAAACAAGAATGATAACTTGATCCAAAATGTTCTGTTTCGGCGATCACTATCAGATACATTCGGCTTCAGCAGTCCCAAGACCTCACCAAACTGGGTTCGAGAATTGTGTGTAACAGTCCATTGGAAATAAATGACAAAAGGATAGGCCGAAATCTGCTAGCTTGCCATGTTTAATCTCCAGAAACATTTAAAAGTAGAACCGCATAGTGAATTTGAAATTCGATTGAGTATTTTGCTGTGTAGCCACTAAATATTCTACTTTTGCGTTATCCACGTGATAAATAAATTGACCTGATTGAAAGTGAAATGATATTTTGAAAAATATTTGAAGTTTCATATCTGATCAAGGCATGGCTTGTAAAACAAAAAAGCATAGGT
Source organism: Atriophallophorus winterbourni (assembly GCA_013407085.1). Classification (NCBI taxonomy): domain Eukaryota; kingdom Metazoa; phylum Platyhelminthes; class Trematoda; order Plagiorchiida; family Microphallidae; genus Atriophallophorus; species Atriophallophorus winterbourni. Next base: position 64,393 of record JACCGJ010000382.1, on the reverse strand, counting down.
TATGCTATCGAGAAGATGCAATTGCCAGTCAAATAAAGCTCTCTTTATTTATAGTTACCTTGAGGTAAATAGGATAACTGCAGCTTAAATTAAAGCTCTATTAAAACAATCAAGCGTTGTGGAACGAATAGGATTTGGTAATTGATATTTCAGCAGATGCGTTTGATGTTCGAACAAATTAAGCATACGTTTGAGATTATTATGGAATTGAGTGGAAAATATTGTGTATAAGCATTTGAATGATGCTTTCATAAAACGAAATTAAAACTGAACTATAGAAATTCAGGGAAATAAAAGCTTTTTATTGATCTAAATAATGCTTTAGGGACGCATTTGGACGGGACGAGAATTCTGTGGTTGATATTTATCATACAAAATGGACAATAATCGTATTCCGAAAGATCTACGCTATAATGAGATGCAATTAGGATGTCGACTATTGGGCACACCGGACTTGCATTACACAGACGTCTGCAAAAGACATATGAAAGCATTAGCATTGACGCAGCGAGTTGGGAATGACATGCTCTTGACCGCTCACATTGGAGGCATTTTGTAAAGCGTCGTCTGCAATCTGGGGACGAGCAGATGCAGCTCTTGGTTGCTGAACGCAGATCACGCAGCCGGAGTGCAACTGACGCCCTACTACCGAGTTCTGACATCGTTGCAAGCGTTGTAGGAGAGATTTCTCTACTTGAATCGGAATGCTTATTCTGTCAAAAAGCTTTAGAGGATGAAAATTAACGCAATCGTGCTGTACATCCATGGTCGACATCGACCGAAGCTTACCAACAACAACACCATAAAAAATATCCTTTCGTGATTACTACCTACACGACGTGAAATGAAACACACATCAATCAATTATTACCGAGATCAAAGCAATGTTCTGTCTACCAATTACTAGAGTGTTCCGTACGAGCAGGATGTTGACATTTAATGACCTGCATTATCTATCACCTTCCTAAACAGTATGCGTAAGCTTACATGTCAGACGAAGTTGTGCTTGGAGGCATTATCTTAGTTTCCCGTTTTAGTTCCGGAGATTCGCCTATGCGATTACCGCAATTGCTATTCTAACACAATCGGATAAGCAATACGCCAGTCACAGCTCAGTATTCATCAAATTGAGCAACGAAAATTCTTATATTCCATGAACCAATTTATTATTCTGTTCATTCGATGCTTTATGCGAAGATTGTGTTGATCATAGATGCTTGCTTTCAACGCGCCATGCAAGCTAGCACAGTGCTGCACTCAAAACAAGACCGGTTAAAATCGTTTGTCCGAATGCGGCAAATGCACTTCACATTTGCCAATCTGATACTGAAAATTTCGTCGTGATCACTTACTAATGCAAACTGTATTGTTGCATAATACGATATACAGAAATTCTATGTCGTGCTTTAAAGTGAATGTCAAAAATGGTAGATTAAACTATTAATACTTTTGTGATCGATAGTAAGACACAGGCAGCCACAATATCTGTCAGACAGAGAAACACTCAGCAGTAACTACACCTAATTGAAAATTTGTTTGAACACATAAGACAAATCTATGCTTTCTCAACAAGGGATATTTCGATATAGACACATGATATTCATGTGGACGTTTCGATACGAAAATGATAGCGAACCACGTATTTAGCGATGGTGACGACATCGATTTCTTCACATTACCAATTCACTTCGTTTCAGTTAATGTACATTTTAGTATTTTTAGAGACGTTGAGCGATGACGGTTCTCTTTGGGTGAGCTTAGGTGGTTGCTCGTTAGCGTGGTTGCTGATGAGTGCATTGCTTCGGGAATATTGGTATTCATTGAATTGCTAGAGTGGAACGTGAGAATTGATTTCGAATGATTCACATTCTCAGAGTATTTCGATTTCACGTATAAAGCAGCCAGTTGACTAATACAGATGCTGTTGATAGAAATAAATGCATGATCCGCTAACACCATTTCGGTAGCGTGTAGTGTACTGCTTTCATCATGCTCACAAAAGTAAAATAAAAATCAACTTAAGAAATCAATTGTTTTCGCTAAGTTGAAAGTGTGCACTGTGATGACTATATTGAACACGGTGCATGCACTGACCTGCAAACGTTTCTTTTCAAAACAATACAGAGCACACACGACGGACATGATCAATTTTGCACCAGCAAAATAAGTTTTTCAGTTTTTCATTGTAGCTCAAATTTAGTATCGTCGAGTAGGTACCGTCTTTTTATTTCACGAGATTTTTCAATCAGAAATCCGACCTGTCGTTGCATATCGGTCAATTTTCCCAAATTTGGAATAGTAAATGCAAATATAATGACCGTGATTCATGTGTAAAGATTAAACAAGAACTGTTTTTAAATCTCTTGACTTCTGGATAATTTTGCAAACGTTTAATATGCTGCCATGTGATTTGTTAATAGAAGGTTGCGAGGCACAATACCACCAATTTGAACGCATTATGCACACTTTCAATCAGCAATTACATGATTATCCACCCATTTAAATTAGGAAGGCCACTTTTTGGCCCTCCGCGTAATGTTTTTTTACAGATTTTATAACAAAAATGATACTTTTTCTTGAAGGATTTATTCAAAAAACGGTAAATTGAAACGCTATTAAATATTTGTCGGCATCAGCAGAAGCTGGCTTCCGGTTTTTATCCACCTACAGAGAAATCAAAAATAGCAATTCCGTTCAAGTAACAATCGCACATATAGTAAAAAACATGGACACCAAATAAACCTGCCTGTAATTTAAGTGTTGATATAAAAGCAAAGCATAATTGCACTCTTCCAAAATATTTTAAAACATTGAAAACTAAGTCCTCATTCGACAAGATTTTACTAGGTTTGAAATGGTTCTGCATTTCAAGAACGTTTCGCATGATTTAGGTAAATTATTGGTTCACCGTGTTCTTCTACTGATATAATATATCCAAATAAATCTTCCTTTCTCAACTTCAGCATATAAACCTCACTCAATATTACAGAATTTGAGCAGTTTCATACACACTTCTTATCAATAACGAAATCCGTACCTAAAATCTACTTAGACATTAGTCACAAACGAGGTGAACTATAGTAATTCGAGGTACTTCAAGCTTTTTAATCATATAAATAATGCTTTACGGACGCGTTTCGACGTGACATTTATTTCACTCATCACAGCCTCGGTTGAAATGGTTTGATTTTGGTTTGATTCTCTTCGGTTGAATACAGATGAATACAGCGTGGTGAATGCTTCATCAGTATCTGATAACAATTTAGTTTGTCCAGCTGACGTGGACCACTACGCAACTCCTAGTTTCACCCTAACTCGATCGTTAACCATACCATTGAGGATTTTGTGGTTGAACTACATCATAGAGAATGGACAATGGTCGTATTCCGGAAGATCTACGCTATGATGAGTTGCAATTAGGATGTCGACCATTGGGCACACAGGACTTGCATTACACAGACGTCTGCAAAAGATATATGAAAGCAATAGCATTGACGCAGCGAGTCGGGAATAACTTGCTCTTGACCGCTCACATTGGAGGCATTGTGTAAAGCGCCGTCTGCAATCTGGGGACGATCAGATGCAGCTCTTGGTTGCTGAACGCAAATCACGCAGCCGGAGTGCAACTGACGCCCTACTACCGAGTTCTGACATTGTTGCAAGCGTTGCATGAGAGATTTGTCCACCCGAATCGGAATGCTTAGTCTTTCAAAAAGCTGTATAAGATGGAAATTAACGCAATCGTGATGTACGTCCGTGGTCGACATCGACCGAAGCTTACCAACAAAGACATCACAAGTAATATCCGTTTGCGTTTATTACGTACTAGACGTGAAATGAAACACATATCAATCAATTGTTACCCAGATCAACGCAGCTTTGACTATCCTGCAAGTTTTTGTCTACCATTTACTAGAAAGTTCCGTACGAGCAGGATGTTGACATTTAATGACCTGAATTATTTATCACCTTCCTAAACAGTATGCGTAAGCTTACATTTCAGACGAGTTTGTGCTTGAAAGCAGTATCTGAGTTTCCGTAATGCTCCGGAGATTCGCCTATGTGTTTTTCGCAATTGCTATTCTAACACAATCGGATAAGCAATATGCCAGTCGCAGCTCAGTATTCGTCAAATTGAGCAACGAAAATTCTTATATTCCATGAACCAATTTATTATTCTGTTCATTCGATGCTTTATGCGAAGATTGTGTTGATCATAGATGCTTGCTTTCAACGCGCCATGCAAGCTAGCACAGTGCTGCACTCAAAACAAGACCGGTTAAAATCGTTTGTCCGAATGCAGCAAATGCACTTCACGTTTGCGAATCTGATACTAAAAATTTCGTCGTGATCACTTACTAATGCAAACTGTATTGTTGCATAATACGATATACAGAAATTCTATGTCGTGCTTTAAAGTGAATGTCAAAAATGGTAGATTAAACTATTAATACTTTTGTGATCGATAGTAAGACACAGGCAGCCACAATATCTGTCAGACAGAGAAACACTCAGCAGTAACTACACCTAATTGAAAATTTGTTTGAACACGTAAGACAAATCTATGCTTTCTCAACAAGGGATATTTCGATATAGACACATGATATTCATGTGGACGTTTCGATACGAAAATGATAGCGAACCACGTGTTTAGCGATGGTGACGACATCGATTTCTACACATTACCAATTCACTTCGTTTCAGTTAATGTACATTTTAGTATTTTTAGAGACGTTGAGCGATGACGGTTCTCTTTGGGTGAGCTTAGGTGGTTGCTCGTTAGCGTGGTTGCTGATGAGTGCATTGCTTCGGGAATATTGGTATTCATTGAATTGCTAGAGTGGAACGTGAGAATTGAGTTCGAATGATTCACATTCTCAGAGTATTTCGATTTCACGTATAAAGCAGCCAGTTGACTAATACAGATGCTGTTGATAGAAATAAATGCATGATCCGCTAACACCATTTCGGTAGCGTGTAGTGTACTGCTTTCATCATGCTCACAAAAGTAAAATAAAAATCAACTTAAGAAATCAATTGTTTTCGCTAAGTTGAAAGTGTGCACTGTGATGACTATATTGAACACGGTGCATGCACTGACCTGCAAACGTTTCTTTTCAAAACAATACAGAGCACACACGACGGACATGATCAATTTTGCACCAGCAAAATAAGTTTTTCAGTTTTTCATTGTAGCTCAAATTTAGTAACGTCGAGTAGGTACCGTCTTTTTATTTCACGAGATTTTTCAATCAGAAATCCGACCTGTCGTTGCATATCGGTCAATTTTCCCAAATTTGGAATAGTAAATGCAAATATAATGACCGTGATTCATGTGTAAAGATTAAACAAGAACTGTTTTTAAATCTCTTGACTTCTGGATAATTTTGCAAACGTTTAATATGCTGCCATGTGATTTGTTAATAGAAGGTTGCGAGGCACAATACCACCAATTTGAACGCATTATGCACACTTTCAATCAGCAATTACATGATTATCCACCCATTTAAATTAGGAAGGCCACCTTTTGGCCCTCCGCGTAATCTTTTTGACAGATTTTATAACAAAAATGATACTTTTTCTTGAAGGATTTATTCAAAAAACGGTTAATTGAAACGCTATTAAATATTTGTCGGCATCAGCAGAAGCTGGCTTTCGGTTTTTATCCACCTACAGAGAAATCGAAAATAGCAATTCCGTTCAAGTAACAATCGCACATATAGTAAAAAACATGGACACCAAATAAACCTGCCTGTAATTTAAGTGTTGATATAAAAGCAAAGCATAATTGCACTCTTCCAAAATATTTTAAAACATTGAAAACTAAGTCCTCATTCGACAAGATTTCACTAGGTTTGAAATGGTTCTGCATTTTAAGAACGTTTCGCATGATTTAGGTAAATTATTGGTTCACCGTGTTCTTCTACTGATATAATATATCCAAATAAATCTTCCTTTCTCAACTTCAGCATATAAACCTCACTCAATATTACAGAATTTGAGCAGTTTCATACACACTTCTTATCAATAACGAAATCCGTACCTAAAATCTACTTAGACATTAGTCACAAACGAGGTGAACTATAGTAATTCGAGGTACTTCAAGCTTTTTAATCATATAAATAATGCTTTACGGACGCGTTTCGACGTGACATTTATTTCACTCATCACAGCCTCGGTTGAAATGGTTTGATTTTGGTTTGATTCTCTTCGGTTGAATACAGATGAATACAGCGTGGTGAATGCTTCATCAGTATCTGATAACAATTTAGTTTGTCCAGCTGACGTGGACCACTACGCAACTCCTAGTTTCACCCTAACTCGATCGTTAACCATACCATTGAGGATTTTGTGGTTGAACTACATCATAGAGAATGGACAATGGTCGTATTCCGAAAGATCTAGGCTATGATGAGTTGCAATTACTATGTCGACCATTGGGCACACCGGACTTGCATTACACAGACGTCTGCAAAAGATATATGAAAGCAATAGCATTGACGTACGAGTCGGGTATAACTTGCTCTTGACCGCTCACATTGGAGGCATTGTGTAAAGCGCCGTCTGCAATCTGGGGACGAGCAGATGCAGCTCTTGGTTGCTGAACGCAGTTCACGCAGCCGGAGTGCAACTGACGCCCTACTACCGAGTTCTGACATTGTTGCAAGCGTTGCATGAGAGATTTGTCCACCCGAATCGGAATGCTTAGTCTTTCAAAAAGCTGTATAAGATGGAAATTAACGCAATCGTGATGTACGTCCATGGTCGACATCGACCGAAGCTTACCAACAAAAACATCACAAGTAATATCCGTTTGCGTTTATTACGTACTAGACGTGAAATGAAACACATATCAATCAATTGTTACCCAGATCAACGCAGCTTTGACTATCCTGCAAGTTTTTGTCTACCATTTACTAGAAAGTTCCGTACGAGCAGGATGTTGACATTTAATGACCTGAATTATTTATCACCTTCCTAAACAGTATGCGTAAGCTTACATTTCAGACGAGTTTGTGCTTGAAAGCAGTATCTGAGTTTCCGTAATGCTCCGGAGATTCGCCTATGTGTTTTTCGCAATTGCTATTCTAACACAATCGGATAAGCAATAAGCCAGTCGCAGCTCAGTATTCGTCAAATTGAGCAACGAAAATTCTTATATTCCATGAACCAATTTATTATTCTGTTCATTCGATGCTTTATGCGAAGATTGTGTTGATCATAGATGCTTGCTTTCAACGCGCCATGCAAGCTAGCACAGTGCTGCACTCAAAACAAGACCGGTTAAAATCGTTTGTCCGAATGCACCAAATGCACTTCACGTTTGCGAATCTGATACTGAAAATTTCGTCGTGATCACTTACTAATGCAAACTGTATTGTTGCATAATACGATATACAGAAATTCTATGTCGTGCTTTAAAGTGAATGTCAAAAATGGTAGATTAAACTATTAATACTTTTGTGATCGATAGTAAGACACAGGCAGCCACAATATCTGTCAGACAGAGAAACACTCAGCAGTAACTACACCTAATTGAAAATTTGTTTGAACACGTAAGACAAATCTATGCTTTCTCAACAAGGGATATTTCGATATAGACACATGATATTCATGTGGACGTTTCGATACGAAAATGATAGCGAACCACGTGTTTAGCGATGGTGACGACATCGATTTCTTCACATTACCAATTCACTTCGTTTCAGTTAATGTACATTTTAGTATTTTTAGAGACGTTGAGCGATGACGGTTCTCTTTGGGTGAGCTTAGGTGGTTGCTCGTTAGCGTGGTTGCTGATGAGTGCATTGCTTCGGGAATATTGGTATTCATTGAATTGCTAGAGTGGAACGTGAGAATTGAGTTCGAATGATTCACATTCTCAGAGTATTTCGATTTCACGTATAAAGCAGCCAGTTGACTAATACAGATGCTGTTGATAGAAATAAATGCATGATCCGCTAACACCATTTCGGTAGCGTGTAGTGTACTGCTTTCATCATGCTCACAAAAGTAAAATAAAAATCAACTTAAGAAATCAATTGTTTTCGCTAAGTTGAAAGTGTGCACTGTGATGACTATATTGAACACGGTGCATGCACTGACCTGCAAACGTTTCTTTTCAAAACAATACAGAGCACACACGACGGACATGATCAATTTTGCACCAGCAAAATAAGTTTTTCAGTTTTTCATTGTAGCTCAAATTTAGTATCGTCGAGTAGGTACCGTCTTTTTATTTCACGAGATTTTTCAATCAGAAATCCGACCTGTCGTTGCATATCGGTCAATTTTCCCAAATTTGGAATAGTAAATGCAAATATAATGACCGTGATTCATGTGTAAAGATTAAACAAGAACTGTTTTTAAATCTCTTGACTTCTGGATAATTTTGCAAACGTTTAATATGCTGCCATGTGATTTGTTAATAGAAGGTTGCGAGGCACAATACCACCAATTTGAACGCATTATGCACACTTTCAATCAGCAATTACATGATTATCCACCCATTTAAATTAGGAAGGCCACCTTTTGGCCCTCCGCGTAATCTTTTTGACAGATTTTATAACAAAAATGATACTTTTTCTTGAAGGATTTATTCAAAAAACGGTAAATTGAAACGCTATTAAATATTTGTCGGCATCAGCAGAAGCTGGCTTCCGGTTTTTATCCACCTACAGAGAAATCGAAAATAGCAATTCCGTTCAAGTAACAATCGCACATATAGTAAAAAACATGGACACCAAATAAACCTGCCTGTAATTTAAGTGTTGATATAAAAGCAAAGCATAATTGCACTCTTCCAAAATATTTTAAAACAGTAAAAACTAACTCCTCATTCGACAAGATTTTACTAGGTTTGAAATGGTTCTGCATTTTAAGAACGTTTCGCATGATTTAGGTAAATTATTGGTTCACCGTGTTCTTCTACTGATATAATATATCCAAATAAATCTTCCTTTCTCAACTTCAGCATATAAACCTCACTCAATATTACAGAATTTGAGCAGTTTCATACACACTTCTTATCAATAACGAAATCCGTACCTAAAATCTACTTAGACATTAGTCACAAACGAGGTGAACTATAGTAATTCGAGGTACTTCAAGCTTTTTAATCATATAAATAATGCTTTACGGACGCGTTTCGACGTGACATTTATTTCACTCATCACAGCCTCGGTTGAAATGGTTTGATTTTGGTTTGATTCTCTTCGGTTGAATACAGATGAATACAGCGTGGTGAATGCTTCATCAGTATCTGATAACAATTTAGTTTGTCCAGCTGACGTGGACCACTACGCAACTCCTAGTTTCACCCTAACTCGATCGTTAACCATACCATTGAGGATTTTGTGGTTGAACTACATCATAGAGAATTGACAATGGTCGTATTCCGAAAGATCTAGGCTATGATGAGTTGCAATTACTATGTCGACCATTGGGCACACCGGACTTGCATTACACAGACGTCTGCAAAAGATATATGAAAGCAATAGCATTGACGTACGAGTCGGGTATAACTTGCTCTTGACCGCTCACATTGGAGGCATTGTGTAAAGCGCCGTCTGCAATCTGGGGACGAGCAGATGCAGCTCTTGGTTGCTGAACGCAGTTCACGCAGCCGGAGTGCAACTGACGCCCTACTACCGAGTTCTGACATTGTTGCAAGCGTTGCATGAGAGATTTGTCCACCCGAATCGGAATGCTTAGTCTTTCAAAAAGCTGTATAAGATGGAAATTAACGCAATCGTGATGTACGTCCATGGTCGACATCGACCGAAGCTTACCAACAAAAACATCACAAGTAATATCCGTTCGCGTTTATTACGTACTAGACGTGAAATGAAACACATATCAATCAATTGTTACCCAGATCAACGCAGCTTTGACTATCCTGCAAGTTTTTGTCTACCATTTACTAGAAAGTTCCGTACGAGCAGGATGTTGACATTTAATGACCTGAATTATTTATCACCTTCCTAAACAGTATGCGTAAGCTTACATTTCAGACGAGTTTGTGCTTGAAAGCAGTATCTGAGTTTCCGTAATGCTCCGGAGATTCGCCTATGTGTTTTTCGCAATTGCTATTCTAACACAATCGGATAAGCAATAAGCCAGTCGCAGCTCAGTATTCGTCAAATTGAGCAACGAAAATTCTTATATTCCATGAACCAATTTATTATTCTGTTCATTCGATGCTTTATGCGAAGATTGTGTTGATCATAGATGCTTGCTTTCAACGCGCCATGCAAGCTAGCACAGTGCTGCACTCAAAACAAGACCGGTTAAAATCGTTTGTCCGAATGCAGCAAATGCACTTCACGTTTGCGAATCTGATACTGAAAATTTCGTCGTGATCACTTACTAATGCAAACTGTATTGTTGCATAATACGATATACAGAAATTCTATGTCGTGCTTTAAAGTGAATGTCAAAAATGGTAGATTAAACTATTAATACTTTTGTGATCGATAGTAAGACACAGGCAGCCACAATATCTGTCAGACAGAGAAACACTCAGCAGTAACTACACCTAATTGAAAATTTGTTTGAACACGTAAGACCAAATCTATGCTTTCTCAGGAGGGGATATTTCGATATGTTGTTGTTGCCTCGTCGGTCGATGTCGACCATGGATGTAATCACATCGCATGAATTCATGTTTGCCACTTTTGAATGACTAAACAGTCCGATTCGGGAGGAACAATCTCTCCCGCAGCGCTCGCAACGATAGTCAGAACTCTGTTGTATTGCATCAGTTGCACGCCGGCGGCGTGATCTGCGTTCAGCAGCCAGGAGCTGTATTTGCTCCTCCTCGGCTTGCAGTCGACGCTTTACACAATGCCTCCAAAGTGAGCGGTCAAGAGCAAGTTCTTCCCAGCTTGCGGGGTCAATGTCAAGAGCTTTCATATCTCTTTTGCAAACATCTTTGTACCGCAAGTGCGGTCTGCCCAATGGTCGACTTCCTAATTGCAAATCACCATAGAGTAGATCTTTCGGAATACGACCATTTTCCATTCTATAGACATGACCAAGCCACCGCAGGCGGCGCTGACGTAATAGGGTGAACATGCTCTGTAGACCAGCTTTTGAAAGCACTTCAGCGTTAGTCACTCTGTCCATCCACGCTATGTTCAAGATACGACGGATGCTTCGTAGATGGAAAGCATTCAGCTTCCGTTCGTGTCTTGCGTGGGTGGTCCAGGTTTCACTGCCGTATAGTAAAGCATTTAGTACGCACGCGCTGTATACCATCATCTTTGTCTTTACAGTCAGCTTGCGGTTACCCCAAACACGAGAGTTCAATCGGGACAAGATGACAGCTGCTCTGCCAATCCGCTTATCAATCTCCGTGTCTAGCGAGAGGTTGTCCGCAATGGTTGAACCAAGATATGTGAAATGATGTACTGGTTCGAGCTGACAGTTTCCAACAGTGATGATTGGCGGCGATACAGTCCTTTGACAAAGGACTTTGGTCTTGCTCATGCTGATTGTTAGACCAAAGTCTTTGCATGCCGACGAAAAACAGTCCATTAGCGACTGTAGGTTCTCTTGGGAGTGAGCAATAAAGGCTGCATCGTCGGCAAACAACAGGTCACGGATTATCACATCTCGTACTTTGGTTTGTGCTCTCAACCGGTTCAGGTTGAAAAGCTTGCCATCACTTCGCGTGCGTATGTAAATGCCTTCTGTTCTCATCTTAAAAGCGTGCTTCAGAAGCAGAGCAAAGAAAATGCCGAACAGCGTGGGAGCAAGAACACACCCTTGTTTGACGCCTCGGCGAATTTCAAATGCTTCTGAACTGCAACCGTTAAAATGGACTGAGCCTTTCATGCCTGAGTGGAACGAAATAACGAGTCTCAGCAGCCTTGGGGGGCAGCCTATCAGATCGAGCATTTTGAAGAGACCCTCCCTGCTGACGTAGTCGAATGCCTTAGTTAAATCAATAAAAACAGCGTATAATGGCATACGCTGTTCCCGACACTTTTCTTGAAGTTGTCTCAGGGAGAAGATCATGTCAACGGTGATCTTCCCTTGCGGAAGCCACATTGAGATTCGGAGTAAATTCTATCAGCTAAAACTTGCAGCCGGATCTGTAAGACTTTAGCAAACAATTTGCCTACAACATTCAGAAGGGAGATTCCTCTGTAATTGTTGCAGTCGCCTCTGTCACCCTTATTCTAAATAGCGTGATGATCTTTGTGTCTCGCATCTCTTGTGGGACACCCCCCTCCTGCCAGCACTGAAGAAGCAAATGGTGAAGAGGCTGTAATAATGCTGCTCTACCGCATTTGATGAGCTCAGGTGAAATTCCGTCGTCACCAGGGGCCTTCCCATTCGCTAAGCGGTCGATTGCCTCATTGAGCTCATCAAGTGTAGGAGGGGTATCTAGATATTCAATGGTCGGCAACCGTTCGACATTTTCAAGTGCATGCGGTAGAACCGTACTGTCCCTAGAGTAGAGGGAGGAGAAGTGCTCTACCCATCTTTCCATCTGTTGAGTTTTGTCGACAATCGGCTTACCAGATAAAGACTTAATGGGAGCCGTTTTAAGTTTGTTTGGGCCAATGGCTCTCTTGATCCCATCATACATACCGTGAAAATTGCCGGTATCCGCAGCTTTCTGGATATTGAGGCTAACTTCAGTCCAATAGTCGTTTGCACAACGCCTTGCAGTCTGTTGGACCTTATTTCTAGCTGCTCTTAGAAGACGTAAGTTTTCATCTGTTGGCATACCTTTGAACCTCAAGAATGCTGAGCGTTTCTCATCCAGCACAGCAGTCATCTCAGAAGCGTTTGCTTCGAACCAGTCGCTCGTTCGAGCTTTCTTCGGACCGAAAGTGGAAAGTGCGACTCGGCATATGCAGCTTTTTATCAATTCCCAGTTTTCTGAAGCAGATTCAAGTGGGGTTGTCTTGTTGAACTCGTCCGTGAAGGCTTTTGCGAATCTCGCAGTTAGATTAGGTTCGCACATGCGAGTGACGTCTATCCTAGGCTTAGCAGACAATTTGGTGCGGTGAAATCTCGTGTGGGGGAGCTTCAGTTTTGCACAGACCAGTGAATGATCAGTGTCGCAGTCTGCGCTTTGATATGATCTAGTGAGGAGCACTCTTCCTATATTAGTACGCTTAACAAGAATAAGATCAAGCTGATGCCAATGCTTAGAGCGAGGATGCTTCCAAGAAACCTTATGCTGTGGTTTTGTTTGAAAGAAAGTGTTACTGACACAAAGATTGAACTGTGTGCACAATTCTAAAAGGCGTTGCCCATTTTCATTGGTTTTACCTACGCCGAACCTTCCGAGACAGTTTTGCCAAGACTCGTAATCTGCACCAACTCTGGCATTGAAATCACCCAATACCACTAAACAGTTTTTCTGTGGTACGTTTTTCAGGACGGCTGTGAGGTTATGATAAAAGCGTCTTTTTCAGCAGGCGTCGCAGAGAGCGTCGGTGCATAAACGTTGACCAACGTAATGGTACCAGTAATGCACCTCAGATTTAGAGTCCAAATCCGTTCGCTCCCGCTGCTGCTCGGTTCTGTTGCTTTTAATATGTCGTTTCGCACGGCAAACCCAACTCCATGCAGTCGAGGCTCATCGGAACCTCTTCCTTTCCAAAAGAATGTGTAATCACTTTCTGTTAGCTTACCAGTGTCTGGTAAGCGCGTCTCTTGTAGGGCAGCCACGTCGACATTCAGCCTCTTTAGCTCGTTGTTAATCACGGCGGACTTTCTAACGCCTCTGATATTCGAGACGTCGTCATGAAATCCTGGAAGCATGGACCGGACGTTCCAGGTTCCAAGTTTCAGAACTGACATTTGTTTTTGGTATTTCGATTCGCTGGTGCGGAAAAATACAGTCTGCTTGTCGGTTGATTCCTAATCCCCATGCACCCAATGAGGATAGCAGACCGTGGCGAGACGGCACCTTATTGACTGGGGGCTGCCCAGCTTGAGGCGGCGGTAGCCGTCCAATGAGACCTGGAAGTCTCTCCCACCGTCGAAAGCAGCCCCAGGCGCTTAGCTCTACGCCAGTCGAGCCATAGCTTTTAACCGGTATCTGCTGCTTCCCGTGTTATTTTCCGTAGAAGCGGAATGGAGTGTCCTCTCCATTTGTGCGTTGTGATGTACGCCAGGGCAGTTCAATATGGAGAACTAGCTGTTGCCCATGCAGCAAGTGCTCCCTCTCCACGGCACCACTGGAACCAAAGGAACAGCTAGGCTGATACGTTTGGACAACGATGCCGTCGCAGGAGCTGGCAGGACGAAGTTGAATAAACTTCGGACTGCCTAACGGGACTCCGGCTCCGGATTTTTCCTCGAGGTTGACTCCTGAAGCCTTTTCCATGAATGGATGTAGCCACAAGGCAGTGGAGGTTTGAGATAAGGGTTTTCCTTCCCCTAGGTGGGCCGCCTTCATGGACTAACGAGCTCCACCTGCCCGAAGCATGCTGGTTTTGAGGCGCCAGACAGCCGCCTTCGCCCTTTCTCCTGTCAGTAGAAGCAGTTCCGCCGGGTCACACAGGACCACGCGTGCAGGCCAGGAGCTGGACTTGGTTGTCAGAGGCTATATGAGACGCAGGCCATTGGAGCATTTTTGGAATTGGGAGCTTATCCCCAAAACCACCCACGCACCTCCTGCACTGTTACAACCCTTGCTATTCCATATTTGGACGTTTCGATACGAAAATGATAGCGAACCACGTGTTTAGCGATGGTGACGACATCGATTTCTTCACATCACCAATTCACTTCGTTTCAGTTAATGTACATTTTAGTATTTTTAGAGACGTTGAGCGATGACGGATGTCTTTGAGTGAGTTTGAGTGGTTGCTCGTTAGCGTGGTCGCTGATGAGTGCATTGCTTCGGGAATATTGGTATTCCTTGAATTGCTAGAGTGGAACGTGTGAATTGAGTTAGAATGATTCACATTCTCAGAGTATTTCGATTTCACGTATAAAGCAGCCAGTTGACTAATACAGATGCTGTTGATAGAAATAAATGCATGATCCGCTAACACCATTTCGGTAGCGTGTAGTGTACTGCTTTCATCATGCTCACAAAAGTAAAATAAAAATCAACTTAAGAAATCAATTGTTTTCGCTAAGTTGAAAGTGTGCACTGTGATGACTATATTGAACACGGTGCATGCACTGACCTGCGAACGTTTCTTTTCAAAACAATACAGAGCACACACGACGGACATGATCAATTTTGCACCAGCAAAATAAGTTTTTCAGTTTTTCATTGTAGCTCAAATTTAGTATCGTCGAGTAGGTACCGTCTTTTTATTTCACGAGATTTTTCAATCAGAAATCCGACCTGTTGTTGCATATCGGTCAATTTTCCCAAATTTGGAATAGTAAATGCAAATATAATGACCGTGATTCATGTGTAAAGTTCAAACGAGAACTGTGTTTAAATTTCTTGATTTTGGATAGTTTTGCAAAACTTCAATATGCTGCCATGTGATCTGTTGATAGAAGGTTGCGACGCACAATACCACCAATTTGAACGCATTATGCACACTTTCAATCAGCAATTACATGATTATCCACTCATTTAAATTAGGAAGGCCACTTTTTGGCCCTCCGCGTAATATTTGTGACAGATTTCATAACAAAAATGATACTTTTTCTTGAAGGATTTATTCAAAAAACGGTAAATTGAAAAGCTATTAAATATTTGTCGGCATCAGCAGAAGCTGGCTTCCGGTTTTTCTCCACCCACAGAGAAATCGAAAATAGCAATTCCGTTCAAGTAACAATCGCAAATATAGTAAAAAACATGGACACCAAATAAACCTGCCTGTAATTTAAGTGTTGATATGAAAGCAAAGCATAATTGCACTCTTCCAAAATATTTTAAAACATTGAAAACTAAGTCCTCATTCGACAAGATTTTACTAGGTTTGAAATGGTTCTGCATTTTAAGAACGTTTCGCATGATTTAGGTAAATTATTGGTTCACCGTGTTCTTCTACTGATATAATATATCCAAATAAATCTTCCTTTCTCAACTTCAGCATATAAACCTCACTCAATATTATAGAATTTGAGCAGTTTCATGCACACTTCTTATCAATAACGAAATCCGTGTACCTAAAATCTACTTAGACGTTAGTCACAAACGAGGTTAACTATAGTAATTCGAGGTAATTCAAGCTTTTTAATCATATAAATAATGCTTTAAGGACGCGTTTCGACGTGACATTTATTTCACTCATCACAACCTCGGTTGAAATGGTTTGATTTTGGTTTGATTCTCTTCGGTTGAATACAGATGAATACAGCGTGGTGAATGCTTCATCAGTATCTGATAACAATTTAGTTTGTCCAGCTGACGTGGACCACTACGCAACTCCTAGTTTCACCCTAACTCGATCGTTAACCATACCATTGAGGATTTTGTGGTTGAACTACATCATAGAGAATGGACAATGGTCGTATTCCGGAAGATCTACGCTATGATGAGTTGCAATTA